>JAHBMJ010000234.1:15000-25000 GCA_018398765.1 Chromera velia | reverse complement strand
TCGCCTGATTCCATACAGGCAACGCACGCGAACAGATCGAATGAATGAATTGAGAGAAACGTAAACGAGAGCATGGTCGTCATTTTCACCTCTAAGGTATGTGGCACACATGCGTATCAAGGAAGGTGTCCAACGCAGTTCGATACCAGCGAACTCGCAAAAGCGGATAGCAACAGCAGACTGAAGAATAGATGCGCATGAAAGTTACGCTCGAGAGGTTACGTCGCGCATTCCCAAGGCAAAGCCATGCCACGCAACTGGACCGTGCAGAAGTCAAGTGCACGAGAAGTGACTAGAGGCTTTTACCCTCGGTCTTCTATTAACTGCCAACAGAGCAGTGAAAGAGAGAGAGGGATGGTGGCAAATCAAGAAGAACAGAAAAGGAAAGGGGAAGAGGTCCACTGAAAAGAAAGCAAACAGAGATCGACGCAGAAAGGGAAGGAAGACACCCGACGCAGCAAAGTAACTTCCCGCCCACTCTGCTCGCATCCGAATCTGAAAAGCAGGCTATCAGCAAAGGCGATCTTTTCTTTGACAGACACACGCAAGTGTACAGAGGGGCATGTGAAGAAACCCACTGGATTGAGTGTGAGTTTTGTATTCCGTCCCTTTGCATGCAGGGTCTGTCTGCCGAATCGAAGACATGCATGGTTTGTCTCTGGGCTCAAGCCTGCATTAGATTGTCAGCTTTTTTCTCTCCATCCCTCTTTGACCCTCTTAATTCTTGTCTGACTTCTTGCACTCCCCAGAAACATTCAAAGAAAATAAATGGACTGTTCAAATCTTGGAAAGACGCCTCTCAGAGTCTTTTGTCATTCTGTTTGCAGTTCTATAAGTAGATCGGAAGGTTCGCTTTCTTCCTGCCTTCTTTACGCTGTTTAATTGCTCACTTCTTTCCTTGTGTGTGTCTTTCCTTCCTTGGGGTCTTTGTGTTTTCGCCCGTTTCTTTCATGTCAATTATGTGACACACATGTTCTCTCTGGTATCCTCTTTTTGATTTTTCTCCCTCTTTTGTCCTTTTGTTTCCTCTCTCTCCTGTTCTTTCATACGCGCCCGTAGAGACATTACTCGAGCGGCAGGCTGCGAAGTGTGTGGCTTTTGGGTTTCTGCTTCCGTGTAGAAGCAGTCTGTGAGGCAGCAAGGGGGGTGTTCGCTTCGAGAACAGACCCACTCAGACTGAGGGAGGGCAATAGACCCTCAGAGGGGGGGGCAGGGGACGGACCCAAGGCCTTGGGAGAGGTGCCTGGACTTGGACCTTTCCCTTCACGTAAAAGCGACTTGGGCGACCTTGGGGGGGCTTTTCCTTCCTGGGGGGGGATAGGGGTTAACAACCCCTCTTTGCGTTCTGATTCCCTCGGAAACTCTCTTCGTTCCTCGGTTGCTGACTGTGACAGTCTGGAGGACTGTTTCGCCTCTGCTCCCTGTTCTCCGTAATCCACACCACCCGAGTTGTTCAGGTGAGTCTCTCTGCCTTCCTCCACCAGAGACTTGATCAGTCGGGGCACTAGATTGGATTTCCGCAAGAAGACGGGTGTCGCTGCAGCTTTGTGCTGTCCGGCCTCGCATTCCGTCCCAGGGTCGCTGAGGACTCTCCCGAGTTGTGATCGTCCCTTGAAGCTGCGGGGCTCCATGCAGACTCTCTCTCTCTCCAGACTCTCTCTCTCTCCAGGCTGCGAGTAGGTGTTCGGTATCTGCGCAGGAGGGCTTCTTCGCTTTTCCCGATCCTGAAGTAGAAGAGAGGAGACCAGAAGCAGAACAAGCGAGATGAAGGGAAAGGATGAGGGCAAACAGCGGCAATGGAGCAAAAATATACAGAAGAGAAAAGACCTCGCTTGTTTGTGCTTGAGGGAGCACCCAGCTGACGGACACCCGAACAGACAGAAGAACATTAAATCAGGGCAAACGAAAGCCGGAAGAATACTTAGAAGGTCTCACGAAGATTATGGAATTCTTTCTTTTCTGATTGGAGGGGGACTCTGGACGTTTTACTGCCATGCAGTACATATGAATGGAAGCACATCAACAAATCAGCAGGCAGAATCAGTTTTGTTTTTGTTGCCTCTTCCTTTCTCTGACTCTCTTCGTCTGCCCGACTCACTGCGTAAATGACTGCCTGCCTGCCTTGCTGACTGACTGACTGCCTGCCTGCCTGCCTGCCTGCCTGCCTGCCTGCCTGACTGACTGACTCACTGACTGACTGACGGACGGACGGACGGACGGACGGACGGACGGACTGACTGACTGACTCACTGACTCACTGACTCACTGACTCACTGAGTCACTGAGTCACTGACTGACTGACTGACTGACTGACAGGTCCCTTCCGCGATGGTCCTCGATGGCCTCTGTGGTGTCGAGGAGGTCCCATGCCTCTTTCCCCCTTTTCTTCTGACGAGCCTGCATGGATGCATCTTCGCTTCTTTGTTCGTTGGGGGTATACATTGAGGAGAGAGACAAGAATTAAAGACAAATAAATCGCACGAAGGATCCGAAGGAAACCAAGAAGAAGCAACGCGACAGAAAAACATGAAGAACTCGGCGTCGTTTGTCCGGACGACGAATTTAGAGAAAACAAACACAATACTGAAGCAAAAACAGAAACCCACACACACTGGTGGCGTAGCTATTTCTGGTTCTCTCTCGCTCTCCCGCCCTACCCTAACACACACAAAGCGGAAGAAAGACAAAACTGATCACACAAAACTTCGCGAAGGCTTCTGAGACAGGTTTTACTTTTGAAATCATGTGAGCTGACCAGTTCATGCGCCTTCTTGACTCTCTGACTGCGGTACTTCTCAGACTCTGCAGGGCTGAGGGCTAGCTCTTCCATCTCCCAGAGCTCTAGGTCTGGACAGGACACGACCTCCTGCAGGCACACGCACGGAAGGCGTGGAATTAATTCACTTGGCTTGGCCTCGATGCGTGTGTGCACCCGTGCACCCAAGAGAGAGGGGGTATGGAGGGGGCGGGACGTTCACATAATAGAGAAAGAAGAGAAAAGACGGCAGTATCTAGACAGGAGCTCGACGAGACTCAGCTTAGACTACATTCTTATTAGAGCCTACTCTACCCAAACACAAAAACGAAGTACAGAAAAAATACCCACTGACCTCAAACTGCATTTGCATCAGGACCACAGTCTGCCTCCTCTTCATTTTGCGTCTCTCCAGAGAACCAGTCTTGGCCTTTTTGTCCATCCCACTTGCATTTCCGCTCTTCTTCTTTTTTCTCCCCCTCTCCTTCTCTTCTGATTCCGACTCTCTCTCTGACTCCGACTCAGACGGAAGGTCCATTATCTGAACCTCTCTCCTTCCTTTCCGTTCCCATGCCATTTCCGTTTCCTCCTCTGCTTCCGGCAGATTGACTTCTGTCGAGAACAGCCGCCCTCCTTGAATCGGTGGCGGGGCGATGCCTCTACCTCCCACACCCTCAGAGAAGGAAGGCGAGAGGGTGGCAGCTGCTGTGCTCGCTACGGAGAACGGCGAGAATGGAGCAGTCTTGGCTTTTTGACGACGGTGGAGCTGTGACGGTTTCATCTGAGGCGACGGGCTGGCGGGGGGGGAGGCAGTCAGCAGCAGAGAGTCCGTCTCCCGTTCGACGGAATCGGAAGTTTTTGTGCTTTTCCATGTGGACTGTCTACTACCAGCTCTGGTGGTTTCGTCAAGGGGGGGACTGAGAAGAGGTGCCGTACCAGGAGCATCCATCTGGAGGCTAGAGTTTGTTCGCGTCTTGCCGCTCCGCATCGGACTTCGAACTTTTTCTCCCTCTTTGGCCTCGGTGGAGTTTCCATTCCTGATAGTCTGCGTTGGAGGTGCGTACTGGAGACTGGAGCTTCGTCTGTGTTCCAAACGATGCATCGATCTGCCTGCACTTCCCTTCTTCTCCTCCTCCTTCTCCGTGACTGACCCTGCGCTCTCCTGGAGACTCGAGGCGTGAGATGCGGTGAACATCGACGGGGAGGCCGGGGTCGGCCCGTGCCCAGCGGCAGGCCTGAAGCGCCTGGCTCTTCGGGGGCTTGCGTCGGCAGACAGGGGAGCGGACGGGGACATCCCTTCCAGAAGGGCGCGTGCTTGGGAAGTAGTCATACCGGCAGGAGAGCGGAGGGACTTGAGACATGAAATACGTCCCCGCAGACGGTGAATTGGCGTTGCTTCACATGAAGATGAATTCTCCATGTCAGCTAAAATCATTTCAACCTCAGGCGTACCTGAGAGGCTCGTTTGATTTTTGGGTGGAAGATATTTGCTCATGACGTTTGCCAGTTCCTTCTGAGTTTCCTCACTGGTGGAGCTGCACTCTTCGGTTTCTGTCAGTGCCCCGTCCGACCTCCTCCTCATCCGTCGTGTAGAATACTCCGCTTGACGAGTCCGAAGGATCTGCAGCTGCCGGTTCCTCTTGGGGGGGAGAGGGGATCTCTGCAAGAATACGGACATGGTGTTCATGAAGGGTACGGCAAGACCGCAATCTAATATTAAATAAGAAGGTGACTGAAAGAAAATGACTGACCTGAGGGAGAATCGGGGAATGTCGACGAACGTCGACGACAGCGACCTGAATCGCTCAACATAGTGTTTTCTTTTGTTTGTGTTATAGAGGCACAAAGAGCTGGTGAAGCTGTTTGGGCTAGCTGCAAGTGCCTGCACCAAACCCAAAAATCGGAGGTTCAACGAAGAAGAACAGTTGACAGACTTGATTCCTCTTCGCTCTTCGCAGTTAAAACTAATCATATATATAGAAATTCAGAGGTCCACCGGCCGAGACAAATACACACCCTTCCGACAAGAGAAAGTTGGGGTCTCTAGCAGACGAAACCGAGTGCTCGTGTGCAACCAGGAGGAGCGAAGAACTGATCATTGACCGTGTTGCAGAGAATTAACCAGCTAGGTGTTAATTGCACAATTAACCGTTGTTTGCATGCATGTCGGATTAGATCGGCACGCATTTTTTTGAGTTCCAACTGGTCGCGGGAAAACTTTTTTTGGGGGGAAAACTTGATTTTCACCAGCTCAATATTATTTTTTTGCGCAACATTTTTGAGTTTGGAGACGAAACTCAAGTTTTTCTGTCAAATTCTAATAATCGCGACACACGGATACACGCACGTATATTTTTGCACCTAAATTAATGTATATATATATATATATATACGTAAAAACACAAATACAGATCAGTATGTCTTTGTCTGACCCAACAAAGCGAGGCGAAAGCGAGTAGGCTCTCCACCAGGCTCTGCGTTTGAAAAGGTCTTTGAAGGAAGGCTCGCGAAGTCGCTTTGTGTGTTGAAGTCTTTGGTGTGGCATCGACGGAAAGAGGAAGTTGGGAGAACACTGAACAACACTGGCCACGTGTTTCTCTTTTCCACGCGTGGATGTTTTTCTGTTCCCGCCTTGCAATCCGGATTTCGCCCTTGCATATACATCCTTGAAAGACATTGCAGCATATCTGTGTGAAGAAGATGAAAGCGAACCCTCTTTTCTGTTTCGGGGACGTGTATCACTTAGGTGAGTACACCCGGGCAGAGCTTCAAAAGATCTCTTCACTGACTGGGCACAAGATCACGCATCTCTCCAGTGGCGCTACAACCTGTCACGTTGTCCTTTCTCTAAACCAGAACGATGTTCAAAGGCAGCAAACAGCTCTTGGCTCAGAGAGAACCACCATCGTAGATGAAAACAATGTCAAAGAGGAGACAGTTGAACAAAAGGACGATGCAGAAGCATCCCAGACGTACGCATCCACCACCAGTCGGGTGGTGTTGTTCAAGGACGGCGCTGCCCACCCTGACCTCTCCCCCAATCTGGAGTTCCTTGCCTCAGAATGCGAAGAGGCAGCCTCAGCAGAGGCAGAGGAAGTAGAGAAGAAAGAACAGGAAGACAACGGGGGTTTATCGTCTGCAGCAACCACAAAGTTTGAGTGGGGGCGTAGGGTTGGAATCGGAACGAACCCCATCAAACAGATTTCGAAAAGTGAAAGTCACATGTTGGCACTCACCAACTCAGGGAGACTCTATTCTTGTGGCGACCCCTCATTTGGGGCCCTTGGCTTAGGAGGAATCTGCTCCCAGGGTCCCAAACTATCTGAAATTCCTGCCTTGCGGGGCAAAGCCGTGACCAACGCAGCGGCAGGTCTGCACTTTTCAGTAGCAGTGACAAGCACAGGTGACGTGTTCACATGGGGGTGCGGTCTACATGCAGAACTGGGCACTCAGGCCAGTGGGCCGCGAGCTGAGTGCGTTCCCAGATGGCGTTCCCTCCCGACACGTCTTTATGTCTCCAGGGTGTCGTGTGGGAGGCATCATGTGGTAGCTTTGGGCGGTCTGGCAAGTCCAGATGGTACGTCGCGTGGGTGTTGTGTGACATGGGGAAGCAACTACGCGGGTCAATTGGGGAGGGGGAAGGCCGTCTGTAAGAGTGCAACGCAGGCGGTCACAACTCCGGTGCCGATGGGTGGGGGAGAGGGGGAAGAGGGCACAGAACCGAGACTCAGAAGTCCCCTCCGAACCCCCACACCCCGCCCTGACATATCCGAGAGAGAACACCCTCCCCCCGTTCCCTGCCACCACCTTCCCCTTTCTGTTGGCGGCGCGCTTGAAGGACACGATGTTGTGGATGTGGCGGCGGGTGCCCACCACTCGATTGCCCTGACTTCGGAGGGCCGTGTGTTCTGTTGGGGTCTGAACAATGCAGGCCAACTGGGATTGGGGGATTTCAAGGCCAGGTGGGAACCTACACCGTTGTCGAATGCGGAGTTTCCCCTATTACCGGGCAGGGTAGGTGCGATAGTGGAAGACCGAAAGCAGAAGAGAAAAGAAAAGGAGATGGAAGGATTCACACCCAGAGGGCATCCTGGGTGGGCAGGGGATTTTCATCGAAGGACAGCTGCAGTTGAACTTGATGATGAGTATAGAATTCAATCAGTGGAGGCCTCTGCTGCTTTCTCTGCCCTTCTCACAAGGAAGGGAAGGGTGTTTGTCTCAGGAAGGCTGCCTCTTGAGCCCTTCGAGAGGAGGGGGGGGGAGGGAGCAACGATCTTCGACCTTGACATTCCACAGTCACCGAGGGGAATGGGGCCTGGTGCAAGGGGGGTTTCTCCTCTTCCTGGTCAGTCAGAGGAAATGAGTCAGTTAGTCAGTGCTTCAGTGCATGTTTACCTCGGCCCTCTTTTAGCTTTCTTTGTCTTCTGTTGTTTCTCTGTGGTCAAACTCCATCCATCATCTGCAAAGTGCACAGCGATAGCACGGGACAGTCATTTAGTGAGTCGGGCAGGCGCTTTGCACCGAAATTCATGAAAACATCTTTGAGGAAGCAGTGGCGGTGGCGAGCCAACGGACTACCCATGCGGCATGATTCCACTGCAAATGAGTGTTGTGTGCTTCTTCAACAGCTGAGAGAAAAAACAGATCCCATTGTTGCTCATCTGCGTGTTTGTATCTGTGTGCAGTGGAGTTGGGCCATCCGGACCTACCTCCGGTCTCTGCGCTGGCAACCTCTGCCGCCTCACTTCTCCTCTTTTCCCCCTGCTCTATCCGATCGACCTCTCCGTCCCTCCTGCCCCTGCAAGGGGGGTCGGTGCTCCGAATCTTTGCTTCAGGACTTCCCAGACCCCCTGCAGTGTTCGAAAGAATCGACCAGGAGACGGCGGACCTCGCCAAACACCCAGTCACCTTCACATCTCCGCGAATCCTTTCAACTCATTCTGTAGCAGACATGCGGTCAGAGGGGGGGGAACAAATGCCGTTGTGGCCCTCTTCTGTTCTAGATTCGCCCTCAAGGAGACCGCCGAGAGGGGGGGGGGTGGGAGGAACGTCGCAACAGAGCCCGACTTACAGGGCCTCAACGGAGACGGGGGCCGTCTCCGGGTCTCCGGGGATCGTGACGTTCCGATCGTCTGTGCCTGAGGAAGGGGGCACGGCTGTGAATGGAGAGACTACGGTGATGGAGGGGGGGGAGACGGATAGAGGTTTAGGGGGGGTGACCCTGAGGGACTCTGAATTGGTCGCTGCGACTTTTGCACCTGCAGGGTTGGGGTACCAGCATGGAGCTGGTCTTGTTTACCCTGTAGGCCTTCGAGGCGTGTTCTGGCCAGACTTTGCAGGGAAGCTTGTCGGGGGGTTGGACAAGATGCCCGATCCTGAAGTTCTCGTGAGGTATTCCTGGTTGAAGGGGGATGGGAGTGAAAGCACAGGGCAAGAGTGGCAACGCGTTGTGCCTGGACGCGTGGCCATGGACCGAAATACACGGCAATGGTGTGTGGAGACGGAGTCGCCGTGTGTGGTTCCGATGAGAGAGTGGCGACGCGCGCTTGAAGATTGGGAGAAACTTGAGAGATTGGAAGCAGAGGCGGGGGGTGCATATGTGACAGAGGAGGAGAAGGAGTGGGAGGTGACGAGAATGTTTGAGGATGAGTACTGGAGTGGAATAGAAGAGGGGGGTGAGGGGGAAGAGGGGGGGCAGAGATGGAACGGTCCATTCAACTCTGACGGGACCCCGTACAGATTCTCAATAGAGGTCAGTGGGTCAATGTGTGTTTTTGGCAGTGAGAGACTGATCAAATGATTGACTGATTGATTGATTGATTGATTGAGCGAGCCAGCGAGCGAGTGAGTGAGTACGTGAGTGAGTGAGTACGTGAGTGAGTGAGTAAGGCGTTGACCGCTTTGTGTGATTACTGCACTCAAGAGCGAAGGGGAAGAAATCTATACAGGTTGGATGACGATGACGATGCCGGCCTGGAAGTTTTCTGCATGATCAGCGTGTCTGCGTCTTCTTCCAACTGTATCTTTTTGTTCTTGAGTATGTGTGTGTGTGTGTGTGTGTGTGTCTGTGTGTGTCTGTGTGAACATGTTCATCTGTTGATGTTTCTTTGTCTCTTCCTCTCGATCTCTCCCTTCATTGATGTTGCAGCTCTCTCTCGACAAGGGCGCCTCCTGGACGCCCCCGTCCCTCCACTCTGTCGTCACAAGCGCCCCCCTATCCCATAACCTCGCGAAGGTGTCTCCGAATAACTCCAGTATTGAGGGTCGGTCGGTCGGTCGCTTAGATTTTTTCAACAAGGGACTTTTCTTCGACATCTATTCATGTTGACGGACGATCAATGAACATCAATTGGAGGTTCAAGAAGCTAAAAATATCTTCGTTTTTCTCCTTAAGCGTGCGTCAACCAAACATCCTACTCTTACTCTTCTCCCCACGCACCCCCAGAAATGGGGAGACATAGACACAGATGCCCTCTTAACTCTCGATCGTCACTCCGGCCTGATCTGCTGCACGCATCTGCAGGTGGAGTAGCTCTGTGCCTCTGGGTGGACAGCCGGAGCGATCTCTCCCAGCTGCTCCCGAAGGACCTGGTCGTGAAGTTCCTCTGCAGGCCAAAGGAGAACCCGCCGGTGCCGCCTAAGACAGAAGAACAGGAGGGGGCGGAGGGAGGGGCCGTGAAGGAGGAAGAGGCAGCGTCGCCCACGGAGGAAGAGGGGAGTGCAGCGGCGGGGAAAGAAGGTGCCGAGGCCGAAAAGCCAAAAGTTTCTCCCGCCGCCACCCCGACGGTTGAAGCGACGGAGGCAGCAGGAGAGAAAAAGACCGAGGAGGGGGAAACTTCGAATGAGAATCCAACAGAGGAAAGCAAGGGAGAGAACGTGCCAGAGGAGGGTGACGGTGAGGGCACTCGTACGGTTGTGGGGAGACGGGATGACCTTCTCGATTTGACGGAGGAGACGGATTTGCACTTGGGAGACGGCTATGAGCTTTTGATGCCTGGGCGTGTGGACTCTCACGGTCGCGTGCGATGTCTTGCTCCTGCTTTCTTTCGGGGTTCCGTTCTGGAGGGTCTAGCTCGGCATTCGCATGGATTTTCCCAGACTGTTGCAGCGCGGAGCAGGCTGACGTCCGAGGGGGGAGACAGAGACCTGTCTGCGTTGATGTCTCTGACTCTCAAGGAGAGCAGATATGAATTCCTCGTGGATGTGGCATTCGACGGTCAGTCAGATCACATCTGTCGAGCAGCG
>JAHBMJ010000234.1:0-10000 GCA_018398765.1 Chromera velia | reverse complement strand
TAAATGTCTTCCTGTAGAACCTCATCCAAACGAAAGTGCGCACCCTTTGAGCTCGGGACTTCCCATAGGTGCAAGCCGCTCCTTTTTCTTTTACATTCGCTCGCATGCACCATCTCTTAATTGTGTCCAATTTATGACTCCCACACGCACTCTCACTTTTTTGTTCTCTGCAGAACCGTGGACCACTCACACAGCTTGAATTACGCTGTCTGTAGGTTGAAGGGCTGCAGATCGGCCACTGCGTCTCTGAGGACTGTGGCGGGGGCGGGGTGGGTTTCCTGCAGGTGGATGACAGAGAGGAAGAAGACGCCCCCGAGAATGACGACAAAGACGGAAAAGAAGCCAAAGATGGTTGGGTTCACCAGACAGAGGCAGAAGAGCATCAGACAGATGAGGGTGATCAACTGCACCACCGAATACCTGGGCTCTTCCTCTTCCTCCTCCTCCTCGTCTTCCTCCTGTGCTTCCGCTTCTTCTTTCGGAGGGCTGTCGGGGGAGGGGGCGTCAGTCTTCTTTGACACAGCTGCTGCTGCAGCTCGCTCCTTTTTCAGTTGAGCAAGACGCTGTCTTCTCGCCCTCTTGCGACATGCAACTCTCGCGTCTTCGTACGCATCCTTCCCGAGGCGCCAGAAAAATGTGAGGGGCTCGACAGGCTCGGATTCGGAGAAAGAGGCAAAGGGATTGCGGGGTATCCTCTCCTGCTCCATCATGTCGCTTTTCTTCTGTGCCTGACATTCAAACCACCCTTCGGCTTCCTCGTCATCTGCCGTGATGTTGTTCTCTCTGTCCTCTGGGAACACAAAATGCATCTCCTCCTCCCCGGACATGTCCTCGTTTTCCTCTTCCTCTTCCTCTTCCTCCAAGTTTGCGTCACTTGTCTGGTCAACAAAAGTTTCCTGACTCTCGTTGGCAGTCGCAGATCGCTTCATGGTGTCACACTGAGCAGCGGGTGGCGATTATCCTACGATCGAGTCGGAATGTCTGTCTGTGAACAACTGTTGTTTGAAGTCTTGTGTCTTGATTGTCTCCAGCAACGCTTGCGGGTGTGTAACAAATGCAGCGCTGAAGTGAGCGAAGGCGCTAAGACCAGTGAGAATCAGAAAGCACAAATGGAAAACTGAAGAGAGCGGTGACAGAAGTTGCAGAATCCGGCCGCTACTCAATGTGTTGGTGGCAAAAAAGTCCTCAGACCTGCATGCATTGTATATTGTATGGTGAATCGCCTCGGGGGGCAGCTCAGCTCTGCTGAGATCAGCTGAGAGGCCCTGAGATCGCACGCACTCGCATAACGCATTTTTTCATTTTTGGGAGGGTGTCACGGTGTCGCCCGAATTCCAAAATGTGCCCCTCAAGCAACTCGCACGGAGCCGCGATCGCACATACCTTGAGTACTTCGCACATGCGTGCCCCTCAAGTAACTCGCACGGAGTTGCAACTGCATGCTCGCGCGGTCCCGAAAAGCATACTTCGCGCGCGTTGCCGTGGCCCCCGCCCCATGCACCTGCACAAGACATGCCCAAGCCCCCGATGGTGCGCATCAATCAAATTTGCGGACCCCCTAAATTAAGGGCCCCGCGGCCGAGGCACTCACCCAACTGGTTGGGTGTATCTCGTCTATGTAGGAAAAAAATCAAATCCCTTTTTTCGCGCGAGCGCGCATCTCTACAGCTGCGTTTTGCAGCCAGCAAAAGTGAAATTAAGCATGCAGGTCAGTCGTTGACATTAAGGCACAAGGGCCGAGCAGGCAGAGATTCGCATTGAAAAGGAAGAACAGCCTGTGAGACACGCTCAGTGAGCAATGAGAATTCGGTCCACAAGTTCGTGCGACCTCTATTCGTAACCCGTCTGTCGATATTCATGCGTTGCATCCCTCGGAAAGACACCTAAAAGACAACTGACGATATATACTGTCGACAAGATCCTTCAATTTCTCTATCTCACTCACTGCCTGTAGCTGCTTGGCAGTCATGAAGCCGGAAACAATGCAAGGTCACTGAACATCAAAGGAGAAAGACCCCCAGAAGATCAAGCCTAGCGGTCAGGGACGGTATTTGTTCCGCTGCAGTCAGAGCCTTCACCAAAAAAAGTCTATATGTAATGCACGTGTGTCTCTTCGCAGAAAAGGAGCCCCCTACAGCACAGATGATGGAGGTCGACGCCCCATACAGCGAGCAGACTGCAGGAAAGGAGATCAATGACAAGAGTGAACAGATTCGAGACGACGCCCTGTTCGTCCTCCTCAAGCGCATGGGAGTGGAATCTCAGGTCAGTGATTTGAAGCGAATGCATTGAGACATATATATATATTATATATATACACTTGCGTGCACAATGCGCATTGCATGAATAAGAGGTCTCGACTTCCACCAAAAGCAATTGTGTGTGTTTTATGCTTGAGCCTGTAGACCAAAGGGGACCTTACTTTGCCCCTTGACGGCACATCTTGGCCTCCGCACAGCAACACCATGCATCCTTTCCCTTCATGTGCATGTGTTTGGACGGCCCTCTTTATCGAACTCGATCTTACACCGAAGAAGCAGAAAGGCATCTGACGACATACGCACGCCTGCTGTAGGGTCCTTGCGGATGTATTAAACACTCCCCCCCTTTTTTTTGTCCGTGCAGCTCCCCTGACGTTTTTTTTTCGTATTATTTCTCTCTGAGCCTTTCTCTGTCTATTTCCCTGTGCGTGTGTCTCTCGTTTGGGATCCGTCAATCCTCTTAAAGCCTTCCACTGAGCTCTGCAGGCGCTCTCCGACCTCGCAAAAGACAGAGACTCTTTCGGATTGGCCTGGCTGAGCCTCGTTCTTTTCCAGAGGGTCAGTCAGCCAGTCAATTTTGTTTGAAGACATGCGCTTGCATCGATCCCTCACATGACTGCATGAATACCTCTGTTTTCTACGGCCAGTCATTCACATAGTCCCTCCCTGTATTCTAGTGAATTTGTTTCGCATGAGCCAGAGTTGCCTCCCGTGACCCTTCTCAAACAGCAAGAGGAAACGAGTGAACCGGAAAACAAGCCCCTGCCCATGACCACACACTTCTCTTTCCTCTTTCAGTCTTCTTCTCTGCAAGGGAGAAGCGATGGCCAGTTTCTATAATCGACGTCTTCATTTCTCATTTCTAATGCTGTTCTGCAATCGTCTCTCCCCCCTGTCCTTGCGTCTTTCTCATCTTCTCCGCTTCTCCCTGCCTTCTCTTTTGTCACCCGAATGATGTTCTTCTCCCACTGTCATCTCTTTCTTCTCCTCCTTACCTGGCTTCCACGCAGAGCAAACAAGTCGGAAAACTTTCTGTCGACCCCCCAAGCGGATGCGTTGACTTTTCTGGTCAGTCCTCTTTACGGGCAGGCAGTCTGAAAATCTGTGCGAGTACAGAACTATGTATGCCCGAGAGACTCCTTTTGTGCATTTTCCTCCAAGGTTTTCCCACGGGACGCTAGTGCAATTGTGTGATCGAGTCGGAGTCCGCTCTCGAAGTCCGAGCGCATCGTTGGGGTCTCTAGTCCTCTGTTCCCCTCATGCAGGGATGTGCGTAAAAAGTAGAAGAAGGAAACGCAGAGCTCGACGGACACGTCCCACCGTCTTCTCCCTCTCCCATTCTGATATGTGAAGAGGGCACCTCACACAAACACGCCGACACACAGAGAGAAGACAGGCAGAGAGAGAGAGAGAGAGAGAGAGGGGGGGGGAGAGAGAGAGAGAGAGAGAGAGAGAGAGGATCCGCGTTCCTCCCCTACATACTCTGTCTCATCTCATTTTCTCCTTTCAGATACCCACGGTCTGTCTGCAAGGAAGATCTCTCTGGTGCTGAACCTCCTTCCCTCATCGATTGAGGGCCTCAAACTGGGTCAGTTAGAGCTCTTCTCTCAATGGCTCTGACCTTGTCGTTGCTCTTTGGTGTTATTCCTCTCTCAAGTATTGCGGTCTCACTGCACGTGTAGAGATGCCTTCTCTCTGTTTGTGTTTCTGCCGATCTTCCTCGGGGAAGGAGTCGTCGAGAGAAATAGAGTTGATAGCGAAGGACACTGAATTGAGGTCCTTCTCAATTTGTGCGTGCAGACGGTGTGATTGTCAAAGGAGGAGCACTTCCTCTCTTTGTTCGGTTTCTGGAAAGGGTGACGGCTGCGAGAGAGGGTAGGGGGGAGGCGCCTCGACTGAAGACCTGCACCTTTTCAGGTGAGTGGGGTGCATGCATGAGAGAACACAAAGGAGGAGGTCTACAGGGACTCGCTCTGGAGAATGTTGCGGCACTGCACATGCATGCAGGAAAAGGAAAAGAAAGAAGTCCATCTGGAATGGGCGGATTGCAAGCGATCGGGAACAGCCTGTCCAATGAGAGAGAGAGAGAGAGAGAGAGAGAGAGACAGACAGACAGACAGGCAGGTAGGCAGGAAGGCACGCACGCACGCACACAGAGAGAGAGAGGGAGAGAGAGAGAGAGAGAGAGAGAGAGAGAGGATCCGCGTTCCTCCCCTACATACTCTGTCTCATCTCATTTTCTCCTTTCAGATACCCACGGTCTGTCTGCAAGGAAGATCTCTCTGGTGCTGAACCTCCTTCCCTCATCGATTGAGGGCCTCAAACTGGGTCAGTTAGAGCTCTTCTCTCAATGGCTCTGACCTTGTCGTTGCTCTTTGGTGTTATTCCTCTCTCAAGTATTGCGGTCTCACTGCACGTGTAGAGATGCCTTCTCTCTGTTTGTGTTTCTGCCGATCTTCCTCGGGGAAGGAGTCGTCGAGAGAAATAGAGTTGATAGCGAAGGACACTGAATTGAGGTCCTTCTCAATTTGTGCGTGCAGACGGTGTGATTGTCAAAGGAGGAGCACTTCCTCTCTTTGTTCGGTTTCTGGAAAGGGTGACGGCTGCGAGAGAGGGTAGGGGGGAGGCGCCTCGACTGAAGACCTGCACCTTTTCAGGTGAGTGGGGTGCATGCATGAGAGAACACAAAGGAGGAGGTCTACAGGGACTCGCTCTGGAGAATGTTGCGGCACTGCACATGCATGCAGGAAAAGGAAAAGAAAGAAGTCCATCTGGAATGGGCGGATTGCAAGCGATCGGGAACAGCCTGTCCAATGTATCTTGGAAAGAAGGACAGACAGACAGACAGACAGACAGACAGACAGACACATACACACACACACACACACACACACACACACAAGAGAGAGAGAGAGAGAGAAAGAAAGAAAGACAGACAGAAAGAAAGAAGGAAGAAAGGAAAAACGTGTGGGAAAGCACCTTTTGTCCGGTCAGATATGGCCGATTTTTTGCCTGGATTTGCTCTCTTTCTCTGGCGCCTTTCTGCTCCCTCTTTTTTGGAATGCCTTTTGATTTGTTTCGGTTGATCTTTCTTTCTGTATCACTCGAGCGAGCAGTCATACCAACGAATCGATTAACCCTCCGTCCCTTAATTCTCCATGCATCCAATTCAGAGTACTCAATCGGGGCTCTCGAAGCCCAAGTGGTGTTCCCCCTTCTATTGCCGACCCTGGAATCTCTCTGCTTGAAGGGTAAGCTTGATCAGCAAATCAGCGACCCGGTCTGTCAATCAGCCAGCAGGAAGGAGGGTGTTCCGTCGGGTCTGCACCGACCCCGGGTTTCTTTCTATGTGTACCATTCAGAAGAGGCGCTGCCGAATGAATCAGAGAAAATCGTAGTATCATAGAGAGCAATTATTTCCCCGCCATCCTTTTGTTTTACTTGTATCTTTCTTTCCCTCCATCTTTCCCTCGATTTTTCTTGTCATCTTCCTTACTTTTCGCCCTCATGCGACTTCGTTCTTGCATCCACACGGTGTTTCTTTCCTTTCTCTTGATCTCAGGCAATCCTCTCGGCACAGATGGATTCCGTGCTCTTGCTGAGGGGATCAGAGGAGGAAAGACATCCTTCCTCCGCGTGTTGGACCTTCAGGGGACAGGTCTTGAGAAGGAAAGTCTTGAGATTCTGTGTGAGGCCATTAAGGAGAAGGGGTTGGGGGTGGAGACATTGAATCTGTCTGAGAACTCTCTGAAAGATTCTCTTGGGGATGTGCAAATTCTCTGTCAGGTTCTTTGCATTGCATCTCTTCCACGTCTCCGTGAGTTGCTGTTGAGAAATTGCGAGCTTGGCCCAGGACCGATCATGCAGCTTGCATCAGTGCTTGAAAAAGGAGAGCTGCCAAAATTGGAGACCCTAGATCTTGAAGGGAACCCAATCGAAAAGCTCTGTTGGGGCGCCCCTCGGGTTGTGTCGGGACTGGAGTTTTTAGGGAAAGCGCTTCGAAAGGAGTCACTGCCTTCTCTAAAGAACCTGAATTTGATGTCAGACTTGCAGAATCGAGAGGAAGTCGAGGCGTTCCTTGCTGTTCTGAATTCTCCAGAGATCCCTCCTCTCGAAAACGTTCAGCTGCAGTTGTCGGTTCTTAGCGACGAAGTCTTGGGTGCGTTAGGTAGGGGCGAGTTTCCTTCTGTTCAGACACTGGGTCTTGCTGTAGAACCAGAGCAAATGAATATGTTCCTCACGGTTTTGCTGGAGGAAGGAGGGGAAAGGAGGGGGAAGTTGAAGGCTCTGGACTTGGGCATGGAGGCTGGGCATGAGGATGATGGACCGGAGTTAGAGGGGTTGCGGTTGTTGGGGGAGGGAATTGAGAGAGGTTGTTTAGGGTTTCTCCGGAAGCTGAGGTTTCAGGGGAGAGATCTAGTAGACGTACCGACGGAGGGGAAAGACGTGTTCTTAGCAGCACTCTCCCATGTGCCGGTGCCAGGTCTGTCTGAGCTTTCTTTGATTGAAATATCACTTGACGATGCAGACATAGCTGTCATAGCAGAAGCAGTCAAGCGTGGACATCTGTCGGGACTGCGGGTCCTTGACTTCACTTGGGGTTGTGGGATTGGCAGAGAGGGAATGGAGGCCTTGATGGGGTCTGTGGTTGGGAGAGAGGAGGGGTTGCCGTTTCTTGAGAGACTTGACCTGTCACTGACGAGTGCGGGTGAGGGTGCGGAACCTTTGTGGTCCGCACTGCTCGCTGGAAAGCTTTCGAGGCTTTCTGATATCGACTTGAGTGAATCGGGTCTGACTGATCAGGGTGTGAGGGGACTGGCAGAAGCAGTCAGGGGGGGGGGTCTTGTGGGTATTGGTCATCTTTGCTTGCATTCCAACAGTGAAGCTGGGGGGGAAGCATGGAGGGTGTTGATGGATGCTATCATTCAGAGTCAGAGAGGACTCCCAAAGCTGAAGGATCTGAACCTCAGCCAGACAACGGCAGAGCAGGAGGGACGATTTGTCGTATTAGCACTTACCTCTGGGAAGCTGCCCTCTCTTGAGAAGCTAAAAAGCGACTTTTACGTCGATGAGGAGGGCGTGCGGGCTTTAGCTGATGGTGTGAGGAAGACAAAGTTTCCTCCTCGTCTGCAAAAACTCTCTTTCCTCCTCTCCTCCTTTCCCTCTCTTCCCTCCAACTCTTGCTCGCCTCCAGTAAGCGTTGATCCGCTCCTCCGCGCCCTCGCAGAGAGTGGAGGGCTCCCCCTTTCTCTGAACACTCTCAATTTCAGTGGCGGGCGGCTGGGGAAAGAGGCTCTGGCTTCTCTTGCAGCAAGCAGGGAATGTGGAGGAAAGTCAAAGTTGTCGAATTTGAAAGTCCTCAAACTAGATGCTTGCGACTTCGACGATGAGAAACTGATGCAGCTGTGGGAGGTGTTCCGTATTCATGCTTGCCCGCAGCTTGAGCGTCTGGATCTTGAAAGAAATGCAATCAGCCCTGAGGGCTTCTCGGCGTTTTTCGATCTCCTTGAACCCGATTCGCTGCCCAAAATCTCACGTACCAAACGAGTTTAAATCCGACTTACTTGAGGGACAAGAAGCGGGGAAAATGAATTTCAAGTGGTCCTTCGGAATGGAACTTCGCAGGCTTTTCACTGACAGACGTTCCTTTAAGAGGACTGGGACTCTCTTGTAACTTCATATCCAGACCCTGGTAGATTTGCTGGAAAATTCAAAATTGGGTTCAAAAAAACATTAGATTAAAATCCTAGTGAGAGTTAATTAAAAGTTTAGATTAGAAGCACGTACCGCTAGTACGTTCCTGCACTATAATAAATGCATAGTTTTCCATCACAATATGATTTCACACTAAATTTTTCTTAAATTTTTTTTCCTTTAGATGTAATTGCTTGTGTATATAATCAGTATCTAGGCATGATTTATAGATATATATATCTTTAGATATATTTTTTATAACCCATAATATAATATATGTACAGAAAAAAATATATAGAAAAAATATATGAGGTAAGACTATATTAATGAAAACTTTCTTCAGGAAGGGTTCTTCGGTGAACCATCGGTGAACCAATAAAGACTATTATTATGAAGTGAAAAGCTCTTTTTATACATTGAAGAAATGGTATAGGTATATTAGATATATATATAGATATATTTTAAAAATTGAAAATATAATATAAAAATATATATATACATATCACGCCTAGATCAGTATATCACTTTTATTTTATTTTGCTTGTTTATATCAAAAATTATTTTTTTTTTTTAATTCTATGTCAATAAAAATTAAAAAGTTAAAATATTATGTGGACAGACAGTAAAGTTTATTTCAGACCCTGGCTAAAGCATATAAAAAGCTTTATAACATTGAAAAATATTAAGCTGACCTCCGGCAGTGGCTAGAGAGTCGTAGTAGAGACTAAGAAAGTCACCCTGGTCAGGATCAGACTCTATATATGAAGATAGCAGCGAAGCCACCCCTGCTCAGCTTGCTGCGCGCCCCCCTTGCACCTAACTGGCATAAAAAAGTGCTCAAAATTGGCTGAAAAGCTCAGGATCACCCGGATAATTCAGCGTAATTCAGTCTTATGAAGGCTCTGGCCTCACTTTTTTAATACAACCTCTCTTTCATACCCACGAAGAGCAAACAGATCCGTATGTGAACAAAAAGAAAGAGATGGCAATCATTCATGCACGTCCGTCTATCTCGGCAGCCCCGTAGACGGCTCCGTGCGCGTGTAAGGCCACATGCGAACACCGCACACGCACATCAAGTGGGCCCGGCCGGGATCCCGGATAAAGCCCTGCAAACTGCAAAAAGAGAATGAATGCATACAAAGCTGCAAGAATTAATATCCAGGGTATGCTGTCCCAGCTTCTTTTTTTTCGAGAGGAGGGAGCTAGAGCATGAAGCCAGTTAGGGACGCGATTCCGATTAAATGAGCTTCATGCCTAGCTTCATACACTGGCATGCAGCAGTCGCATGCGACGGTGTTATACTATTGCAATCCTTGTTGCATCACAACAATGCATGCAGATTGAGTCGATCGAAAGTTAAATTGGATGGCCTGGACATGGACACGCCTGGACACCTAGCTGATTAACAACATGAAGATCGAAACGCTGAATTCTTTGCAACCATATAAAGCTTAGACAATCTGCCACTACATATTTCAGAGCCCCGTACCCAGCCCCATACTCGGTTATACTCGGTACAGAACAGACCAATTAATGAGCAGGAAGTAGTAGGAAGTAGCAATAACTATATATACAGCTATATATATGTTTGAAGCAACGCACAAGGCTTTCCATCATGGAGAAAACACTAAAAAACACAACTTCTTGTATAGCCACCCATAACGATCGATGCAAGCTGACCAGTCGATTGAGAACGTCCACACATCTCATGGGACTGGAGCTCGACAAGCCCTCTTAACTTTGAGTCTTAAGCAGCAACTCTTCTTCGGTTGTACTAGCTAAGTTGCACCCTAAATTTCATATAGCCAGGTAGTTAGCATCATACTACCATGGGCGACATAAGTTTTGTATACTCATTTTTTGACCTCTCTAGCACCAATGAAATATGACAAGAAATAAACATTTATACAACTAAATTAGTAAGCTATAACGGTTTCAATCAGGTGTTAATTAGGGGTTGTGGGGAGAATATGTCTCAAATATAAGTAAACTTATTTTTTCTGAAGTGACCGATCGACCAAGCCTATAAAAAGTAAGACATA
>JAHBMJ010000233.1:0-52765 GCA_018398765.1 Chromera velia | reverse complement strand
CGGAAAGGGTAGCCGCCAAACAGAGAAATTCCTCAACTTACAACGACTCACCGTACAGGTACACGCACAGCCTACATGACGGTCTACCAGCGTGCACGGTCACAAGGGACTCACAGCAGATACTTCTTTCCAAAAAGAGTGACACATCCGTACCACAGACACTGCACAGCTATATATATATATATATCGATATTGATATATATGTATAGAAGGAATACAAGACCGTGATAATAAATCAATTTCAACAATGTACCCCTCATGCATCTCCTCTCCGTGCGATTCACATTCCAAAGATAGGGATGACCGGCCGGGGTGACACCCCGCGCGACCGCCCGCCCCCTATTCTACACTGCTGCATGCATGCATGCACCGGCACACATGCAGCCAGGGGTGACAGCCTGTGCCCGCGCGGCCGGGCCCCGGGCCCCTATATAAGTGCCCCCCGCGCGCTTCGCTTTCCGGGGCCATGCATGCAGTTCAGGATACGGTTCAGGTGCAGGTATGGTGCAGGTTCAGCATGCATGGTTCAGCTGTACGTCAAACAGTGAGACTCAGACAGAAGAACTTTTCATTCAGTGGCTTTCGAACCTGCACCGTGCAAACGGGGAGAACCTGAACTCTAGGTGCAGGTCCTGTCAATTGCAGTCAATCTGGCCCGGAAAGCGGCTGTCCGCGCGTGACGGTCTTGTGTCGCGTCCTGTGTCAACCCACAAAAATAAAATCGACCTCAACACGAAGTCTCTTTCTCAGTCGTCCTTCTTCGTTTTCCGCGCAGGAAAGAGGACTCTGGGCTTTTGACTCAGCATACCAACTCGCTTCGCAAGAGTAGAAGTGCTTGAAGTGTACCAAGCCGTCAGTCTTGCCGTGGATCCCCCAAATTTTATCAGTTGCCTAAGCAGTTCGTCTCAGTTTCTCTTCTTCGCTCTCAAAATGGGAAGATTGGATAAATACAAGGAGAAGGCCAAGCAAGAGAGTAAACGACTTCAGGAGCAGGCCAAGGAAGAAGGTCAACGATTTCAGGAGCAGGCCAAGGAACTGGAGGAGCACGCCAGGAAGGAAACTGACAAAGTCATCGATAAAGTGGAAGACTCCGTCAGTTAATGATTTCTGTTTTCGGTTTCTCTGCAAACGCGTCCATTCCTCCTTCCTCCCCTTCTTCCTTTCGTCTTCCTCTCTTGCTCCCTCAATTCTTCCTTGCTTCCTCGTTTCATTCCTTCCTGTTTTCTCTCTTTTTCTTGTGCTTTCCAATTCCATCTTGCTTCGTTCTGTCTTACCCTCTCTGTTTCTTTGACTCTCGCTGCAATCTGTTCTTTCCTTCTCTCTCTCTCTCTCTCTCTCTCTCTCACTCTCACTCTCTCTCACTCTCTCTCTCTCTCTCTCTTGCTCTCTTTCTCGTTCTCTCTCTTTCTTTCTCTCTCTCTCTCTCTCTCTCCCCCTTTCTTTCTTTCTTTCTTTCTTTCTTTCTTTCTCTCTCTGTGTATCCCTTCCTTCGAGTTACCGCCTTCTGGGAGGCCTGCGTGTCAAATTCGCTTTGGTCTTTTGTGCCCTTCTCAGCCGCACGATGAAGTTGACCTATAATTATGCTGGAACGCGCGTGCGTGCGTGCGTGCGATGCCGTCAAAGACGAAGTGGACAAGGGACTTCATGCCGCGAAGGCCGGACTCGACAGGGTGAAGAAATCGGTCAGTCTTTTTCTTTTCATACTTTCACGTCTCTCCTGCAGTCTCTTATCGTGTCTGTCTTTGTTTGCCCTTCTCTGCCTCTAGTTTCCTTTTATGTTTATCCCTCCTCACACGCACCTCTCTGCGCTTTTGATCGACTCCTTACTGTTTCACTGCGCACCCTTGCCTGCATGAATGTGAACACAGAACTGTCAAATTCGCTGCTTTTGTTTGACGGTGCAGTGCGCTTCTCCATACTTCACATTGTGTATTGACAAGTCGACACCTCATGCTGATGCTTCCACGTGCTTCCACTAATTTCAACAGTCTTTATCTGTAAGAACGAGAATTGTCCCCTTGGTCACGGTCGTCGTGTGGGGAGTTACGGTCAATTGGAAGAAAGCTGCCTGGTTTTCTTTCTGCTGCCTGTATGTGCAGGGTCTGGTCGAGAGCGTTGTCGAGTTCGTGGGGGATGGTGTCAGAAGAGTGGTCCGCAGCGAGAGTGGTCTCCTCGAGCTGGTGGAAATCGACAAGGACGGGGCCAAGAAGGTGATCAAGATGGGTGAGAAAGGCTTCAAGGTCCTCGTTCCGATCGTTGAAGACAACATTGAGAAGATCGTTGAGGTCGGGGAGACGGGCGTTGTGAAGGTCATCGAGAAGGGCGCTGACGGGATTGACAAAGTTGTCGAGCTTGGAGAGGACGCCATTCAGAAGGCGAAGAAGGTCGGCAATGAAGCGATCGCAAAAGCAGCTGCGGTTGCCAAGGAGGCAAAGGCGAAGTTCGATCTTTTTCAGCTTGTTCTGATCAACGTTGCCAAGACTGGAGTCGCCACAGCTGCTGCAGTCATCGTAGCCCCCATGCTTGCCCCCCTTGCGGCAACCGGCGCTCCCGGTGCCATTCTTGCCAACAGTGCTCTGGGCGCCATCACGAGCACTGCCGGGGCTCTGGTGGTTGGTGAGAAGGGGAGAGACCTCAGCAACGAGGCCAAGGCCGGCGCAGTGAGGGGCGCCTTCAAGGCCATCTCCGGTTACTACGACGAAATGAAAAAGAGTCTCGATGCCCTCAAGGCAGGCACCGGGCGCTGCTGCACTTGCTGACCGCTACGCCACCGCATCTCAAGCCACATCGCTCGTCAGCTCCGCGGCCGAGGCGGCAGTCGTTGGTTGCGACCCTCTGGCTGCCGTTGCAGCGACAGCCGCAGGCGGTTGTGCAGGGAAACTCGCCAAGGATGCACCCAAGGTTATCAAGATAGCTGCTAAGGTGGGGGCGGCACAGGTAACAGGTTCCCTTGTCGAGACGGGCTCTGTTTCCGAGGAAACCCTCAAATATGCCACCGCAGGGGTGATCGCCGCTGTGGTCAATGACCAGCTCATGCCCGAGATCAAGGCTGCCGTGCAGACGCTAACCGATGGGAGAAACGTGAGCCATCCCTCTCCTGTGAAGCTCTCTTTTCCTGAGGAGCGTCCGGACCCCAGTCGCTCTGTCGTGGCTATTCAGGTTGTGGGCGGGAAACTCCCGGGCTTCCCGTCTATGGTGAGACAGCTCTTCGTCGCAGAGCATCACGCTCTGCTGCTGACCTATGACGACGGCTCCAAGGTCTAGCTGGAGTATGGGATGCCGAAAGCGGGGGATCCCCCCTTGATGGGTGTGAGCGTGGGTGCCAACCGCATCGACTGGACCCGCACGCAGGCCCTGGATGGCGAGGAAGTACTCTACGAGATCGACATGAAGGAGACCCCCCTTCCTGTCAACGACGTGATCACCGCGTTTACTGACGCAGTGGGAGGAGCTCTGGGGTATCACCTGTTCCCCCCCGAGGACCTCTCCATGGTCAGGAACTGCCAGAAAGCCGCACATGGCGCAGTCTTGGGGATTGAGAAGACCATCGAGGATCGAAGTGAGTGAACTGAACTGAACTGAGCATCGAATCGCAAGACAAGAGCCATCCATACAAGCGGGGAAGGGGCAATCAGGGAAATTAATGGGTATGCAAGAGAGAGGAGATCTGGGATGCCGTTGAGACTGGGGTGGCGACTGATCACTTAATCAAGGAGCGATCGAAATAGGCCGGGAGTCGGGGCTGTCTCTCACTGACTTCTGGTACTAGTACTACGCATTCTGGCGAGGGGCATTCATCTTTCTCTGTGTCTTTTCCGCTTTTGGACCTCTTCGTGGTTTCATTCTATCTTTGCTATCTCTCTGGGTATCGATGTATCCATTTGCCCAACTGCACGAATTTATCTTTCTCCCTTTCTCTCTTTGCTGTCGTTCTTTTTCTGTTGGTCCTCCGTCTCTTTCTTTCTTTCTTTCTTTCTTTCTTTGCTGTTTTCTCTTTCTTTCTTTGCAGTTTTCTCCTTCTTTCTTTGCTGTTTTCTTCTTTCTTTCTTCTTTCTCTTTCTCCTTTCTTCTTTCTATGGGATTTCGAGGACAAGGAAAGCAGCAACACGGACAGAGAGGGAGGGTTGATCAAGTGCAGAGTCACCATGTCTTTGGTTGAAACGAACATCAGAGCCGCAGAAACAGGAAGTGTGGCCAAGGGAAACCGACAAAAAGAGAGAAATGAATTCGTTACAGGGAAACGAGAAGACAGAGCTCTTCTTTCCCCCCCCGCTTTTTAAAGACCGAATTTACACTAAAAAGAAGGCAGGCAAGGATAACAAAATTCAATGTCAAAATTAGGGAGGGAGGGAGGGAGGGAGGGAGGGAAGGAAGAAAGGGAGGAAAGGGGGGGAACAGGAAAAAAGAAAGAACGCAGTAAGGGGCAGACAGAAAACCGTTTGTCGAAGCACCTTCCTGCCTGCGAACCTCTTCATATTCATTTCTTGTATGTTTTTTCTATGGAATGAGGGGAAGGGAATTAGAACGGGATGTTGTTGTCATCTGCTTGTGTGTTGCTTCGTCCTTTCGTCCGTTTTCGTTTATTTTCTTCGTCCCTTCTTTTTTTGTGTGTTGGCTTTCATCTATTCAGCTTCACTTTCTGACTCCCACATTCTTGTGTCCACGCACTTATTCATCCAGTCAAGCCGTTTCTGCTTGCCTCCTTGTGCTCTCCGACTCAGTTGTATGAAAACGAATGCGCTCCTGTTTCTTTTTTACCATCTGCTCGCATGGTGCTGCAATCCTGGATGCAATCTTGGGCAAGCGTCTCCACAGTAAGTTTACGGGGGGGAAACGCAAATTAAGCTGCCAAAGCATTGACGAGTACCGCAGAGCAGCAAGCCTACGGCTGGGCGTCTGAGAGAGAGTCATGCAGAGACTGGATGAAGAAGAAGACAGGACTTGCGGGTGATCATGGACAATCAACCCGCGGTCCATGCACCGTTCAACTTCGACGTCTGCCGTCGAGTTCGGAGTCCAGCGACGCAGCGTTGACATACAATTGAGTGTGCTGTAGGCAGAGTGTTCAACTTATATACTTGCAGCATGCAGAAGAAGCTTTCATCGTGCTGCATGCACAGCGCGATACACATTGGATCAAACACTCTTGCTCTGACAGGCTGCATAACAAATTTACTAGCAAATTTATCATTAATTCAAGACGTGATATGATATAATGTGATATATTATCTACTATTAATAACTATTATCTTAGTTGATGATGAGGTGACTTAACCCGCCAGCCATCGATGATCGTGTCCCAATGGCAAAGGGTAGTCTGTGAGCATTCATGTCATATTGCAAAGCTAGGAGCACGCTAGCGATTGAAAAACGGTAACAGTGCTTTAGCTGCTGAGAGCACCAGTGCTGTAATACCAAATTACTTTTCATGCAGTTGTCATTGGTTCTGGGTGGCAGTAGGTGCCCCCGAGGTCCACTACCTATATTAAAAAGGCGTGCACGGTATACCATATATCAATTTCACTATATATTTAAAAAGATGTCACACGGTATAAAAACATGTACAAGAATCTATAACTAGATCTACTAGTATAACAATTTAAAGAGGACTTCAAAACAAATTTTAACACTGAAAAACAAATGAATATGTAGATAAGTAAGCTTTTATTATCTTTAAAGTTTCAAGAGATTTTGAATGAAAGTTGCGAATAAAACTGGGTTTGAAAATTGAAATTGGCTGTTTTCGATAATTGTTCACTAAATGTTGAAGAGACTATCATGGAAACCGCGCAGTCAGAACGTCATCAAGAAAAAAACCCGTTCTTTTTAGTTCATTTCAGCGCATCTCAGCTATACAGTTCTTTATCGGCGTATCCCTTGGAAGAAAGGGGGCGGAGGGGGAGCGGAGGGACCTCGATACGTAGCGGGCGGACCGCCAACCTGTAAGCAAGCAGGCAAAGTGTAGGATGAGACGATCAGCGAGGCGGAAGGGCCGGTGGCACGCACGCACACACACACACACACACACACACACACAGAGAGAGAGAGAGAGAGAGAGAGCCGGATGGGCGGAGGAATTTGACAAACAGAAAACCCGACCAACTGTGCGCACCGGTGCGTTTTGATTCCCTTCTTTCGTATTCATTCTCCTGGATATTGTCCCTCCCTTCTCCGATGTTTCGGTTCTTTCATTCTTCATCATGGCGTGTTTCTGTGGGGTGTTTCGATAGTATCAATCAATTAGTCAATCAATCAGTTAATGATTACCATTCGAGTATACTCGTAATCTCTGCGCAAACGTGTGTCACATTGCATGTCTGTACGTCATATTGCTTGCTTCGGAAACTTTTTTTCTCCGGTTTTTGACGGATCGAATCTTCTGGCCTTTTCCCTCTCTTTCCCGTTCCCACATATTACAAAGGCCGTGAAGATTTCTCCAACTGTCTGGTTGCTTACCTGAACCTGCATGGGGACTTGCCAAGTGCCCGGTCGGACGCTGACACGCCTGGCAGTGGCCGGCAGGACCTGCACTTGTTGCTGAGGGACGGCGGTGACGAAGGACTGCGGCTGTGTCTCTGGGTCCACAGTCTGCGGGGGCAAGTTCTGGCAAGATGCTGCCACTGGAACGGGGGGAACGGGGACAAGGGGAGGGAGGAGCACGGGGGGCAATGGGGGAGGGACCTGCATGGGCATTCTCTGCACTGGCGTGATGGAGGGGATCTCCTCCTTCTCCTCCCCTCCCTTGACGTTCCCCTGAGGGGAAGGAGGAGGAGGAGGTTCTCGAGGACTTGACATCAGAGTTGCCGGGTGGGGAGGAAGGGGAGGCGGTACGGGAACGGCGGCGCTTGCGGTGATGATTCGCTGGGGCGGCAGGATGGGGCGGGAGGCATGGACGAAGCGCGGTACTGTCATGCTGTATCTGGTGCCAAGAGGGTCGGCAGAGGCTGGTGCAAGTGAGGAGGATTGGGTCTGTTTCTGTCGGCTGTTTAAGGCAGTCTGTTGAAGGGCTACAGCAATACGGCTGGGAGAGGCACCCCTCTGATCGAAATACTCCGAAATCTGCCTCTCCACCTCTCCCTTGAGGGCGGCAGTCACCGCGGCCTTTGCCTCTGCTGCTGATGGGACATGCGCAAATGAGACCACTTCTCTCAAAGCAGAGGACAGAAGGGAGGGGGGCAGGGCACTGGACCCCCCCCTGATGGGACTGTCCTTCTGGGCAGAGAGCGCCTTCTTCAAGTCTGCAAATCGGAAGTCACTCCGAGTGCCCACACCCACAAAGAGGATGCTCATCGCCTGCTGGGATGAAGCGAGGGACCGGAGGACGTCTGCCGTCTCTCTCGGGTCCCCCATCTCTTTGTCCAACAGGATCACTACGAGCTTGTACGAAGTTTCGAACAGAAACGAATTCTCTGGATCGGCATGGCTCGTCGTAGAGGGTGGAAGCCGAGAGGTGAGCCCTGACCGACCTAATGGCGAGGTCCCCGTCTGACTTGCAAGGGAAGCCTTTCTGGCTGAGAGACGGGTGTGTCGGAGTTTGACTGTCGAGAGAAGAGTGGCGAGCTTAGAGGGTCCAGAGAGGCGCACTCTCTCAAGAACATTCCTGTACGCCTGCAGGCAAAGCAAAGCGCGAGGAGAAACATAAACCGTCGTGCAAGCATCCCGGAAACGGTGGACACTCCGGGAAGTCGAAAGGCGGTACAGACAGAGAGAGAGAGATGGTGCTCGACCAGCGACCAAGGGAACCAGAAAGCGCCACATCCCGACAGACGGGTGAGGAGACGGAGAGACAGAAAGGTAAGAGGCAGGCGGCAAAACCACGTAGGCACAAGTGAAAGCAGAGAGGCAGCAGATATTCTTGTAAGAAAAGAATGCCTTGCAAGGCCGTTTTCTCATAGCAAGTGACAGAAACGCTCGTTTTCCAAAATGCTTCTGAGACAGCCTCGCCGAAAAGTGCCAATAAAAACATCTCCAGGGGCAAAAAGAAAAAAGAATGGAGAGACGATTCCGCCCTCTCACCTTTTCCTTCCTTCCTCTTCTTTTTTACAGAGCCCGACTGAACTCCGGCTGATTGAAGGAAAACATCAAACCAGAAGGGGGGGGGAAAGAAGCAAGCGGCTGACTGACCTGGAGGAGTTGAGGTAGATCTGGGATCGCCCACTGTCCCTCTTCCAGACTCAGGGGGAAGTTATCTGACCGGAACAGATCATGCGGGGAGACCTGAACCACACTCGGACTCGGGGGGGCCGAGTGTCCCTTTTCCCCTGCCGCCCCTCCAGGCACACGAATCCCTGCAGGGGAGTCACTGGGGCTCTGTAGAGTGTCGTGGATCAGGACCGAGTTGTGGCTCCCCACCTGGACCCCCTCCTCTGCCCCCATTCCCCCCGTTGTGGGCGCCTTCAACAAAGGGGACGCCCTCCCCCCATGCCCCTCGGGACTTTCGACTCCTGCTGGGGGGTTGAACGGATTCTCGGCAGACAGCCGGCGTGAGGCTGCAGAAAGGTAGGTGCTCACACAAATATGTACAGACGAGGGCAGGCAAAGAGTGAAGGGCGTGCTAGCCATCCACAACAAACATGAACATGAATGCCTCGCGATGACTCTGTGGAGACTTTTCTCGTCCTGACGAAGAAACGAGACGGGAAGGAAGGTTGCATGAGATTTCGGCCGCCCCGTCTCTCTCGGTTTATTCTCTCAAGAAGCTTCGGTCAGAGCCGCGGACTTTGAAAGGAAAAGCGAACAGACAGAGAGACTGCACGATTGGCAGCGGAAAGAAAAAAGAAACAGAGATGGGCACATCTCGTCAGTCAGAGACAGAGATGGATAGATGGACAGAAAGATATAGACATACAGATACAGAGAGATAGAAACGGACAGACCGTGCAGAGTTTCAGTCGGCACCTCCGCTCCAAATCCCGACGCTTCCAGTCGCCCGACTACAATCAACAGGGAGAGAGAACACGAGCAAAATAAAAAAAAAGAGAGAGAAAGTCCAGAACCAGTATTCCCGTCTTACCGCAGCCCCTCGCCCGCCCTCGCCTCAGGAAGCCTGCCTTTCCTTTACTTCTTTCTCTCTTTAATTGTACCTTTGCCTTGCTGCCGTATGACATCCACTCGCTGTCTGCCGAACGAGAGAGATTCAAAAAGAAAGAAAGAAAGAAAGAAAGAAAGAAAAGAAAGAAAGAAAGAAAGAAAGAAAAGAAAGAAAGAAAGAAAGAAAGAAAGAAAGACGGAACACGCCCTGGTGCCCCAATTCCTCTCTCTGGCTCTCTCGCCCACTTCAGGAAGGAGCACCTGACCTGAGTTGCTTTTGGAGAACGTTCCGTGAACGGTTGAGATCACTTCCTCGTACCTGCACAAGCGAGGGGAGGGGAGGAGAGGAGAGAAGGAAGGAAATGAAGAAAGCGCTATGCAAGAAAGGAAACCCCACACACCCACATACATACATACATACATTCATGCAACGATGAAGAAGAAGAGAAAAGGAGGATCGACCAGATGTCTACCCCCATTTTTCTCTCTACCCCCACTTCTGCGCGATTTCGGTCCGATGTCCTCTCCTTGTCCTTCCCGTAATCGTTCCTTGACACACAGCCAGGTGCCCCCTCTCACTGTTCTCAAGACCCGTTCACGCTTGCACTCCTTCTCTTTCCGAAGCCCCCCACAGACATGGACCGGACAAGCAGAGACCAAAGAAGGCAAACAAACAGACAGACAAACTGACTGACAGAGTGATGTCAGGTACACACACACACACACACACACACACTCACACACACACTCAGAGAGGGAGAGAGAGAGAGAGAGAGAGAGAGAGAGAGACCATCCAGACGAAACGGCTGTTTACTCACACTGTCGGTCCCTCGCCCGTAAAGTGAAGAGTTTTGGGATGTGTTGGTTTTCCGTTCGAGGCTGCACAGACACACAGAAAGAACAGCACCCTTTTCCATCTCTCTCCCTCCCTCTTCTTTACTGGGAGACAAAAGCATCAGACGTGGAGTAGACATAAAGGGTGATCTCCTCACAACAGGCAAGGGGGAAGGAGGCAACTCCAGCGAACTGTCGAGGTCTTCTGCCTTGTGAAGGATGCTGAGCGTATGTGAGAGCAGGAATGACACACAACGACACACAACTAGAGACACGCCATATGTAGCCAATTTTTCTTGCGCTCCGATGCAAGATCTATAGGGTCGAAAAAATACGATGTATGATTCCTTTTCTTTTCGTAATCGAGAGCGACCGACATAAAAAACCACCAGGACGACTGCCAGACGCGCAACCCACCTGTGAAGCTGACAGCAAAAATCAGGTCAATCTTCACCCCCGCTTTCAAGAGGGCCTCCACGGGAGCCGGCTGCAGGCACAATGATGGATCGAGGAATGGATGGCAGAGAAATAAATGAGGGGGTCTTCTCTTGGGCCTGCCCGCAATCATGAGGGGAGGGGGGTGACATGCATCAGTCATCTCTGTCATCTGGGAGCGGGACGGGACCAACAGAAGATCTCAGCCAGCCCCCTTTTTGACACGCTAAGCATTCTCTCCGGGATCAGGAGGCCAGTGCTCTCAAAGAAAGATGAAGAAAGAAGACCACACGATAACAAAAAACAGAAGAAGAGACCGAAGCGAAAGAAAAAATTTTCGTTCCCCAGCGAGGGCATGCAGGCAGAGTGCTGACTCGACCTCCGCAAATTCCCCCTCGCCCCTCCCTCAGGAGCTGTCTGACCTACCTTGTTGGCATCAATCACATTCTGCAACGACTCCATCCGACTGGCGACCTGAACGGAGAGAAACACATCGGGAAAAAACAATTCACACACCGGCGGCTCAGTGAGAAAAGGGGGAAAGAAGATCCATCTCTGCATCAGTAGGCCGCTGGATCGAACAGAGCGTCTATGGAGTCACTCATGCGAGGACTGTCACAAACAAGAAAGGCTGAAAGGATCAACAGAAAGGACTTACAGCTGATGCTTCTATCGGAAGATTGTGTTTGGAGAAGAAAGCAGAGAACGCCAGGGCTTCTGTCTTCAAAGTCTCTGCAGCCAGAGCCAGGAGACGCCCACTCCCTGCAAAGAAAGGGACAGAAAGAAAAAGAGGGAGCAGGACTAATTGGTCAAGCAGGCGTCTATCATGAAAAAAAACGAAGGATTTCCTGGCCCTCAGATGTCTCTCTCTGACCCTCAAAAGAAGACCTTGCGTCTCGTCCGAAGAGACACACACAAATGCGCACACTGACACACACGCTCAGAACAAAAAAGCATAAGGAGGCAGGCAAAGAGGCACAGACAAAATGGATACGTCCTCGTCTCTCTTCCTCTTTCCGGTCGTTTGCGTTTTTCTCCTGTCCGAGAATCAGTGCGAGTGGATCTACTGACAGAAAGCGGATCGAGAACCTGTGTGTCTATCTGTCTGTCCCAATCACTCTGTGTGTTTGTCCGTCCGTTTGTCCGTGTGCCTGTCTGTCTGTCTACCTCTCCATTCAGTCTGACGCGAGGACTGACTGAGTAACGCTCCTCTGCTGCTCTGCAGAAGTCCCCGCAACTCCTCGGCGGCCTCGTCAGAAAGGGGGGGCGTGTCTGCAAGCGGTCGGAGGAACATACCATACGTGCATGCTTATCCATGGAGCCTGTCAGGAATCCGTGTAAGAGATTGGAGGGGGGGAGGGAGCAAAGGGAGGGAGGAAGGGAATCAAACGGAACAGGTGGACTGAGGAGACGGCGAATCTCTGTCTGTCTGGCAATTGAGATGAGTTCCCTTTCTCCCGAACGAACAGCGCAGGTGAGGAACCGGAAGCGAGTGTCTGCCCTTTTTCTTTCTGCCCACACTTCCTGCTGTTCTTCTGCTGAAGCAGATCCTGGCAGGCTTTGAGTCTGGTTCTCATGTGTGGAGAGGCGGGTGGAAGGGGAGAGGAAGAAAGAAATAGACCGAAGACAAAAGAGCACCTGTCGAGGACCATGTGTGAAAGCGTAGAGATGGGTTGGGGGGGTGGAAGAGACTGTCCGAGGGAAGAGCTGGGCCCCTCTTTACGGAATCGATGCACAAAGGGAGAGTGTGGATACCCGGTGGGGACCCTCTGTTGCTCTTGCAGAAAGATATGTAGGCAAGGAAGAAAAAAAGCAACTTACCGTGAGTCGTGACTTGACGGGTCACTGGGGGTAGGGTCTCGACTGTGCCCGTCAGTGAATACATTGGAGCGGCCAGTCGAAACACAGAGGAGGTCTGCGTAGACTGAAGGGGTGCATTTCCCGGGGGAGGAAGCAACAGATAAGGGCGCATTGTCACGGGCGGTGGTGCAGCAGTGCCGGTCACACTTCGTTCCATGTTCGTTTTTTGTAGATTCTGCTCGGTCCCAGAAAGTCACAAGTACCGTTTCAGTACCCCTGGGATACTCTCCGTTCAGGCTAGATGAAGTCCTTTTCTGACCCAGCAGGAGATGTGCGTCGCTCACTCTCGGGTGGGATTTTCTGCTGCTTGATCATGCAAGCTGCAACTCAAGTGATTCGGCCAGAAGGACTTTCGGTTGCATGGCGAACATGTCCCAGCATGTCGGGGAAGAGGCCAATTTTTTTAAAGATACCAAACCGAAAAGTCCGACGTCGAAGAGATGAAGCATGAGACTCTTGAAGAGAGACGAGAATCGTCAAAAGATGGCCGGAAACGGCCGGTCTACCGCGTGATGCATGGCCCCGGAAAGCGAAGCGGGGGGCACTTACAAAACAGAAATACCCCAGCCCACGCGTGCACGCAGTGTCTTTCGCCAAAAACCCGGCCCCGAAAGGCTGAATTTGGGCCATGCGTGCGTCAGATGGGTTTCAGATCTCCACCCCGGGCTTTTTTCCTGGGGGAGGGGGGGTTCCGCGCATGTTTTTTTCCCGCCGGGGGGGGAGGGTCGGCGCGAGACTGGCCGGCGTACATCAATCGTGCAGTTCTCATTTTTCTTGCTTTCCGGGGCCGTTCGCAAGCTTGCTTGCGTCAGATGAGCGTGGCGCGTACGCTGCGCGGGCCCCGCGGGCCGGACCGCGGGCCTGCGGACGGACCCCACACGGCGTGCAAGTTTAATTATTACAAACATATTGCAAGCCGCTTTTTACGTGCAACACGTGTGCAACATGCAGTCAGCTAGTGTTGTTTGACTTCCATTTACTCCGAATCACTTGGGACTCCTCTCAGCCTTGAACAAAGAACTAAAGGAGAACTGCACCTCTAAAATCAAAGCTCCTGAAGGGAGAAATAGCACCGTCTTGTCCCTTTTGATGATGAGGAACAAACACGGATTGACAGAGATCCCTTCCCCAGACGAGCTTAAGAGTTTCATGGGAGTTGAACCTCTATTCCCCCTTCAATTAGAGTGTAAAGACTTACACCCCTACCACCGTCCTCCACAAGGGTCCCCCTCGACCCATCTGTGAGGTTAGCCATAGAGTGAATCCTTGTCAGAGCAGAGAGAAAAAGATAGACAGGCGATAAGGTGTCATACTGATCGCCCTCCCCTTTCCCTCCCTATCTGCTCGTAGGGCACCATACGCTCCTTCGCCAACGCCTTCACCTCCTCCGCCACCCTTTCGCCCTTCTCGTCCTTCGGTCCGGAGGCCAGAAACGCTGTCCCCCCTTCGACTACCTCCAATCCCGCCAGCACCACGACCTCCCCCGTACCCTCCTCGGAAGTGACCGCCCCCCCCTCGTTCTTCGCCCGTTTTGTTACCCTGCTGGTCCGGGCCTGCCGCTGGCTCTACAACGTGTAACCTGCTGCTTTCAAAGACAGCAGTGATACGCTGCGGTGGATGCGGTCAGCGGAGAGGGAGGTGAAGTATTGTATTGATCAATGAGTTGTCAAGGCTGCAATCAGGGGGAACAAGGTGGGGGTGCTGCACTACGTACATCGTTTCTAAACCCCCCAATGTGTTTCCCCTGGATCGTTGGAGCTTGACGCTCCCCAAAGCAGCTCATGCCTGTGGCTCTTGGGAGTGCCTCAGATGGGTACATGTCCCGTGGGGAAAACCTGAATGAACCAGCTAACTTAATTCTTTCGTGACGATACTTCTCTAGCATGAAGGATTCGCCTCTTCGAAGTGAAGATTGCAGAATCGCTCCATGCACACAGATTATGGTATCATCACAGGTCTCCTCTAGCTGTCCTCTATCCCGGCTTCAAGAGGGTATTACGGGCAGGGAGGGTGTGACTGAATCTTACGTAAATTTTTCTTGCAGGCAGGCAACATGGGGAGGGAGGACTATGCAGAGTTTCTTCAGAAAAAGACGAAGGTCCTTGAGATGGAGAACCTCTCAAAGCCTAAGTTTGAAGTGCAGAAACTGGAGCGCTTCTACAAGGTGACGATGTCAAAAAGGAAAGTCCGTAACAAGAAATTCGTACGTTCTGTGTACTTCTCAAAGGAGGAAGACTAGATAAGTGAAGACATTCTCGATAAGAAGGTGACCTATGCGCTAGCCTATGTGAACTTTCAGGGATCCTGTCCACTTGACAAAGCCGCGCTGGTCAGTTCCAGAAGGAAGGAAAAAAGACAGAGAGATCAACAAACAGAAATGATAGACAGAAAAAAAAGAAGAAAGAAAAAAACTGAAAGAAAGAAAAAAAGAAAGAAAGAAAGGAAAGAAAAAAAGAAAGAAAGAAAGAAAGAAAGAAAAGAAAAAAAGAAAGAAAGAAAGAAAGAAAAGAAAGAAAAAAAAACTGAAAGAAAGGAAGAAAGAAAGAAAGAAAAAAAGAAAGAAAGAAAGAAAAAAGGAAGGAAGGGAGGAACTTTTCAAGGAATAAAGTAAGGAAAGAAAGAAAGAAAGAAAAAATATTGAAAGAAAGAAAGAAAGAAAGAAAGAAAGAAGGAAGGAAGGAAGGAAAGAAGGAACGAACGAACGAACAAACGAAAGAAACAAAGAAAGAAAGGACGGAAAGAAGGAAAAAAGAAAGAAAGAAAGGAAGGAAGAAATGACAAAAGAAGGAAAAAAAGAAAGAAAGAAAGAAAGAAAGAAAGAAGGAAGGAAGGAAGGGAGGGAGGGAGGGAGGAAGCGAAGGGAAGGGAAGGGAAGAGGGAAGGGAAGAAGGAAGGGAAGAAGGAAGTAAGGAAGGAAGGAAAAAAAGAAAGAAAGAAAGAAAGAAAGAAAGACTGAAAGGAAGAAAAAAAAAAAAGACAGAGAAACTGATAGACATATATGACAAAAATAAACAAAAGAACAAAAAAAGAAAGAAAAACTGAAAGAAAGAAAGAAAGAAAGAAAGAAAGAAAGAAAGAAAAAATGTCAGAAGGGAGAGAAGTTCAAAGGCAGAAAAGGAAGGAAAGTATGATGTCATTGAGTGAAAAAAGAAGAATTGAAGAAAAGAAAGCAAGAAAGAGGGAAGAAAGTAGAAGGGGGGGAGGTTAATTACGTAGAAAAGCTTGGCAATTAAATGAGTTCAGAGTTTGCATGATCTTAGATTCTCTGTTTCTTCTTTCATGTCTTCAATCTATACTTTCATCTACTTTTTACCGTTCCTTCATTCACTATTTTTTTCGTTTTTTTTTTTTTTTATGTGTCGATCTTTTTAGGACAGTTGACAAGACAATGAATATCATCTCTCTCCCGGCTGCTATCTGCTGTGTGAGAATATGATGGATGCAGATGTCTCTCATGAGTGCTTACTTCGCCTTCGATTGGAAAAAGGTCTAGCTGTATGGCCTTCGAAGAGGACAACACTCTCATGTTCTTTCACGCAGACAAGGCTGACCTCGAAACCGACCCCGGACTGGTGAGCGGATCTGAGATGGGCTCGGCCTCAAGGGTTAGAGGGCTTCAGGAAGGTACTACGGGATACTATGTCTATGGGCAGGGAGGCTGTGACTGAATCCGATAGGCAGCCTGCAGAAAGAAAATTTAATGGGAAGAACGCAGAGATGAGCAGGGCGGGCACTCTGAGAACAAACGGAAAGACTGACACACACACTCCCACTGATAGACAAAGGAGGTGTGAGGAAATACACATCCAGTAGATGAGAAATGATGACTACGAAAGTGAAAAAAACATAGAGACATGTACTTAGAGAGAAAAAGAGAGTCAAACTACGAAGGATTGATCCTACAATGTTGGCTGAAGCCTTTGCTTTCTGTCTCTCTGTCTCGCCTTTTTCCATTTTCTTCTGTAGTCTTTATGTTTTGTGCCTTCCACGGGTATAACACAAATTGAGCGTGGCACTGTACAGTAGATATTTGGGTGACGGCCAGTTTAAATTTCAAAGCTTCGTGAAAGCTTTTACCCCCGTTTTCCTGGCCTAGTCCTGCAGACATCCGTGGAAAGAGAGAGTGAAGCAGACCTTCGGCACCATGATAAGTTGCTTAGATAAATCTAGGAAAGAATCGAGCAGATGGCTGGTACGTCCTGAGTAGGTTACGTCAGCTTCTATCGACTCCCTCTATTTTAAGTACAACTGGTGTACTGCAACCATCTCTGTTTTTTTTGCCACTGCTCGTCTGAATGATGACGGACACAAACATATGCGTCAGATGCCCTACAAAGATACTATTTATGCATGTATAGCTCCAAAAAGTGAAACGATAGACAGTAACTATAAATTTTGTCAGACTGCCCCAGTAGCTAGGCTGGCAGAGCTTAAGACCCAAATTATGTAGCTTTGGTCTATGACATATGTTAAAGCCTATGAATAAATTATCAAATAAAAAAATGATACATCTTGTATATATTTTTATTAAAGCATTTTTTTGAGTTCAGCTTTGTATAATCATATACCTACTTGGCCTGCTTTTGGCTTCAATGGTTCAATCAATCTGGTTTTTCTCATTAGTTTAAAGAGGGTGTTGGGAATTAATGAAGCGACTTCGATCCTAGGCATGAGAGGTTAGCCTACAACGCTCGATCTGCACTGGCATGCTGTAGCCTACAGGTTTTTGAGGTATCTACCTCTAGAGCGCCCTCTCAACCGTGCAAGTCGAGGCCCGGCAGTGGACCACGGGATGACTCAAAATATAAATCCTGTCCTATCCTATCTTATCCTGTCCTATATATATAAAAAAATTAAACTAGAAAAAAATATAATTTAAATTTCAGTTAAATTGAAGTGCCTCAATAAATAATTTGAATTTTGAATTAAAGGCGGTTAAAGCCAGTAGGCCACTATTTAGGCTCTGGCTCTAGCTCTGGCCAGAATATGTACTAGTAAAATAATTTATATGGTTATCTATATATAGGCGCTGCACATAAAAAAAAATACGTCTCGAGCCCAAATTCAAAAAAATATAAAAATATAGAAAGTTAGGTACACATCCTGTGTCAAATTAAAAGTAGATCATTTTTTTGCGGGAAAGCTCTGCTGTTATCAATAAAAGCTTTGTGGCGTGTGCAACTGTACTGCCACTATACCAAACACTGCCGAGAAACGTTCTTGTTCGGTTACTTGGTGCCTGTTCCCATTCTCTTCCTCTCCCGTCTGGCAATGAGGGCCTCCCTATCCTTTTCTCTTTTAGTCGGCGGCGCTTCTTTTGGCTTGGGTGCTTTGTTTTTTGCCTTCGCCGCCAGTGATGCCTCTTTCTCCCTATTTTTCAGCCTTCGCTCCATGAGTGCCTGACGTGATACGGACGATGCCTGCCGAGAAACTGAGGGATCTTTACCCTCCTTCCTCCTTCCCCCCCCGTCTTGTCCTGCCTTTCTCTTCTGAGCCTCTCCTGAGGCCTCCTCGCCTGAGGAGGACGAAGAAGACGAGGCGGAAGACGATTGGGAAGTCTCGCTGTCTGATCCAGAGGAGGAAGAGGGGGATTCGGAAGAAGAATTTTCTTCATCTCTTTTGTCACCATTTGGTGGGTCTAACTTGGAGGGCGTATTTTTCTTCTCTGTGGTCCCGCTTCTCTGTGGCTTCCCTTTTGCGGTCTCATGATCGGACCGTACGGGTGCTTCCTGAGAGGACTGAGAGGAGGAGGAGGAGGACGAAGAAGAGGAAGAGGAGTCGTCAGACTGACGTGACTCCCTTGCTGTGTTGGTAGAATGTTTTTGTCGTTCTTCCTTTCCCTTTTTCGAGTCTCTGCCCCCTCTCTCTGAGGTCTCTTTCTCTTCACTTTGACTCTCACTGCTCTCCCCACTAGCAGCCGCAGAGACAGGCCTCTCTTTTAGAGTGTCCTTATCTTTACTTTCCTCCAACAGTTTGTCTTCTTGAAGTTCCTCTCCCGGTGGAGCTGCGGATGTTTTGCGGAACACTCGCATGGCACTGGCGGCCCTAACACGCAGCCACCTCGACCGCGCCTCCACCTCCATGTCCTCCGACACCCCCCCGAGGCCCTGGGCACCACTCGGGGGGATCCGGCTGGGGTCCAGCTGGCCTCGAGACACACCCTCCCGCAGATTGACCCCTGCCTCCTTCTGTTTCAAGATGGCAGCGCGGAAATCAGTGGGGGTCGCGGTCGAGTCCGGACATGCGCGCCAGATCCAAACAGCGTTTGCAGCAGAATTTTCCATCCTGCACACGTGTCACACGTATCGGAGAGTCAAGGAGAAAGAATACACGGCAGATAAACAGAGAGAAAACTGTGAGAAGAAAAGCCACGCAACCCAAATGCGCTGATGTTTTGTCTGTCTGAAAGCGAGTCTCTCTCCCCCTACCTCCCTACCTCCCTAGCTTCCTACTTTCCTACCTCCCTACCTCCCTACGTCCTTACCTCTCTACCTCCCTAGGTTTCTACTTCCCTACCTCCCTAGCTTCCTACTTCCCTACCTCCCTACCTCCCTCTCGCCCTCCCGCCCTCCGTCCCTCCCTCCCTCCCTCTCTCTCTCTCTCTCCCTCTCTCGCTCTGTGTGTGTGTGTGTGTGTGTGTGTGTCTGTGTGTGGACGTCTCCCTGCAGCCAGACAGACAGACAGACATCCGACCTGAGCGTTTGCTTGTCGGGGCACGAGGCCCTCCACTGCTCATCCCTCAGGTCCGCCGCTCCGACCATCTCCCTCTCCCCAGGGGCCTGCACACACAAACAAACACAAACAAACAATTGAGTGGTCAGGGACGTTCAAGGAAGACCAGGCAGAACGAAAGCAGACGGAAGAAGTGAAGGAGAGTCGGCAATTTCCATTCAGGGGCCGATTGTTAGAGAGAGAAAGAGATCAAAAGCGGCAAAAGAGGGGGTTGGGAGGGATTCAGAGGCCCCGGGCGGGTAATCACAAAAACAACCCCCCACTTGACCCTCCATCAGGTCATGGTATTACTGAAACCCCGAGAATGAGGAGGAGTGCCTGGGTCCTTTTTGGGAAATGGACACACGGAGAGGAACAGCGAGAGACAAAAGAGATCTGGGGGTCTACCAACTCAACTCACCTTGAAAAAGCAGAACGAGAAACGCCAAACGCGAACCCATCTGCGCGTGTGGAGGGAGGGAAGAGCCGAACAGAAGAAAGAGAGTTTGAACAGGTGGTCAAGCAAACGCTTTGTTGCTAACACATGTACGATATATGACAGTGATGCGGAACATGTGAATAAGTAAGAAAGAATACTCCGAACAGACGGACGCAAAAAAAGACAAAAAAGGAAACATGGCACGAGTTCCTTTTGAATGCGCATTTTTAAAAAAGAATCGCCTATCCTCAATTACCCGGGAAGAATTTGAACAAGAGAAACGCAATAATCTCTGCACCCTCCCAAGATAGTCAGACACCCTTCCATCCGTTTTCATGTTCTTTTCATGCATTCATTCATTTACTCCCTCACTCGCTCATCCACGCATCCATCCATCCATCTATCCATCCAACCATTCATTCATTCATTCGTTCGCTCACTACTTCCAACCGATGAGATGCGGCCATTCCGAATCCTTCAATGGAAATCCCATGAAAATTCAAAATAAATGCAATCAAGTTACTCGAAGTGGGACATCTACGAAAAGACAAGTAGAAGCCGACAGACAGCCGACGAGCAGCGTCCTGTGTGGGTGCTAACACATGGAAAGATTTGGACTCAAAATCTGCATCTGAAGGATGTTTGTTCACTGACCGTTTTCGCCAACTGCCCCCCCCCTTGCCCTCCCTCTCCAGCCACCCTTCCGTGACGTCTCCAGCCGCAGACAACCACAGACCTGAAAAAGAACATAGGGACAGCCAGAGAGACAATCATGATACGGGGCGTTAAATGGAGAAAAACTTTCGAATTCTCTAAAGCGCTGCAAGATGTGTCGGTGAGGTCTATTGAAGAGTCTCGCTCGAGCCCTCAAGTCCCCGGCCGGAGTCAGTTTCCATGAAAACATGATCGTGGAAATTTTCAAAAATCAAAGTTTCCCCCTTCAGCCTTTCGTTGATCAGTTAAAAAGAAATCGAATTGGCGTAGAGACGCACCCACGGACCCACCGAAATCAACAGGCTTTGCTCCTCCCGCAGCCCCCGCCCCTTCCTTCTCTGATCTCTCTCGGCTTTCTCCATCGTCGCTGTCGTCCTCTGAGGAGAGATCGTGTTCCATCAGCTGTTCCATCAGTGAGGGCACTGCCCTAAACTTTGTGTAAATGCTCTTGTGCTTCTTCATCTCTCCCCCGCCCCCCTTCTCGTCGTCGCTCGTTGCTGCCCAATTTCTGTCCCCTAGTACCACTTGAGCAGTTCCTGAGGGCGAATGGCTGAGTTCTTTGTCCTTTTCTTTGCCTTTACTCTTCGACCCGAGTTGGCCACTTCCCAGAGTGCTGCCGCTTCCCTTCCTTCCCTCTGTACCTGCAGGACCTCCCTTTTTTGCCTCTCGGAGCGCAGAGAAGTTCAGAGGGGGAACCAGGTTCTCCTGCTTGGAGGGCGAAGAATCGGCTGACGGTACCTGCACAGATAGATACGTGAGTCTCGAGTGGAGAGCCCATGAGGGAAAGATGAAACAAAAAGTGAGACTCACGCCCGAGCACACTTCCCCATGAAAAGAAAGAAAAAGTCGAAAGCAACAAAATGGAGCACATAAAAGCCCGAAAAATTGCAATGAGGCAAAAGACGGAGAAGGGGCACGGATCGTTTCCGTGGAATGAAAGGCAGAGACGAAAACAGAACATAGGGTACCCCCCCCAAATCCTCTTGCAATAGAAACCATTGATCTAGTCAGTTCTTCATTGTGCGTTTTTGTTCCCCAGAAATGCAAACATCGGCACAGCCACGCTGACCCACCTCTACAGCTGCAAGTTTTGCGCCTGGAGATAAGTTCTCTCGTTCCAGGAGGTCGGCAGGGGAGGCGGCGGTGGAGGCATTTCGTAAAGTTCCTCTTTTGAGGTCTCCTGAGTGCTTGTCAATGACTGTGCCTGTGGTCGAATAAGACTCCGCAGAGTGACGATGGTCACCCTTCTGCTGACTTTGTGAGGAAGAAAGTGGAAGTCGTGGTTTGCTCTGATTTCCGTCTTTGTCTTCTACAACGGCTGCTTTGGCAGGCACGTCAGACCGTTGGGGGTTTTTGTTCAAGGCCTTCTCCTCATCTTCAAGAGAATGATCAGGATCTTTTGATTTTCTGTCCTTGCTCTTTTTTGAGGACTTTTCTTTATCCTTCTTGTGCTTTTCCTTCTTCTTTCTCTTCTGATTTTCATCACTACTTTCGGATTCACTGTTCTTTGTCTCTGCCGCTCCGCGCCCTTTCAGCTTGCCTCCTTCCTCCTCTTTTGACCGACGTCGCCCTTCCCTCTTTTCAACTTTTTGATCGAGAACCTCCAGGGCCGTTGAGGAGGACTCGCCCGCCTTTTTCTTTTCTCCCCTCCTCTCTCTTTCCCTCGTTCTCGCTCCACGTCCTTCAACTGCCCCCGCCTTTGCACTTGACTGCTTCTGGGTAGGAGAGGCTGCTGGAGAAGAAGAGGAAGATGATGAAGAGGGAGGACGACGAGAAGCTTTGGCCTGACTTACTCTTCTTCTTACCTCCTGTTGACGTTGTTGAGGTTTCTGCCCTTGTTCTTCTTTTTGACTGTTCGATCCGTTTCCCTCTCTCTCACCTCTCCGGGAGCTCTGCTGAGGACTCTGGTGTCGGGAGCTCTGGGGGGTGCCTCCTTCTCTCCGCCCTCCTCCTCCTGCTCTTGCGTGCCTCCCACTTTGATCTCGTTCTCTTTCACTTTCTTTTTGTGGTCTCCTTCCTGCTCCCGCTCCCCTTCCACCCTGAGGAGATTGAGATTGCTGAGGGGGTCCGGTGGAAGAATCAGAAGAAGACGAGGGGGGACGGCGCTGAGACGTCGTTCTCGTGTCCTTTCTCCGTCTTTCTCTTTCTCCTCCTCCATTCCCCCGACTTCCCGAGGTCTCGTTCGAGTCTCTCCTCCCATCCCCCCGCCCCCTTCTCTTATCGCCGGCGCTCCGGGCAGAACTCTTGGAGGCCGCGGAGTCGTCGTGGATGTTCCATTCCTCCTGTACGTCACAACAGCACGCACAAAGAAACATATATGCTCTCACACATACACATACACACATGCACCTACGTGTACACACACACACACACACACACACGCGCGCGCGCGCGCGCGCGAGAGAGAGAGAGAGAGAGAGAGAGAGAGCCACACGTGCGAATAGAAAGAGCAGCAACGCAGAGAAAGAGCAGGCGAAAAGGAGAAAGATGCAACACAAAAAAAGGAAGCGGATGTTCTTGTCAACAAATTGCTCTGATGAGGTTGAGACCGAAGACAGGGGCGCATATTTCATTCGTCCTTTCTTCTCTTCTTTCAATGACTCATTCATTGATCTATCTTTCTACCCGCCCACCCATCCATTCCACTATCAAAAGGTATTAGAATTTGGACAGAGAGATGACTCACCCCTCCCCCATCTCCGTCTCCTCCAAGCGAGCTGCCTGCAGACAAAGTTGTATGACGAAAAAGAGTCGATGGGGGGGGGAACAAAAGAAGGTGGAGACTCTGCAAGAAAAGGTACAACCTGAAAAACGAAGTGAAAGCCCGAAGAAAAGTGGAGAAAGACCTACAAGCAGAAAAAAAAGGGAGGGGACGGGACAGCGGAGACAGACAGACAGGCAAGAAAAAAAAAACGCAACGGACCTGCCGCCTGTACAACGCTGAACCAATTTTGGAGATTGTCCGAAATTTTGGAAGCATCAAAATACTGCACGCCAGAGCAGAAATCACGTCCGGAGCAAAAATGCTTCGAGTGGGATTGCTCTACTGTCGCTGGATAGCAGGAGCAACAGACCGACCAACACATACATGAGCGGACAGTCAGGCTAGCAGGGAATCGAAAAGAAAGAAGAGGCATGTAGATGATTGGCCAGTTTAGCAACGACAAAGACAATTGCGAGAGTACAAACCGGCCCGGGAGCAGACAAACATCCACCAATCGACTCATCAGCGCAAGTCATTCTTCTCTTTCTTTCGTTGAGGGATGGATCTACATTCACTGTCGGAGTACGTCTTTTCCTGGAGCGCTTGGAACCCAACAAGCTTAGACGAACTGCAGAGCACGACTCACCGTCCCAAAATTGAGACCGGAATCCTCTTCCTCGTCCTCTTCCTTCGCCCTCCGCCTCCTTGCATGCCTCTTCTCTCTCTCCTCTGCACGCGACCGTCGCCCAGTAAAACAAGAGAAAGCTACGGCAGAGTTTGCCGTTCTGAAGACACACAGCAACGCAGAAGGAACTCACGGATTTATCATGCATGAATCAGTAAGTCAACCAGGCACTTGAGGCAAAATGTGCCCTCAAAGCCCCATGGACAGCCTTGAACTCGCCTTTGCGGGCAATTACGAGGAAACGCTTGGTCAAAGAGCAAAAATGATGGGAGAGCTCCTCTGCATGTATCGGTCGGGCAATCTTCTTACCTTCGCACTTGCATTGACGCAAACCTTCCTTGACAAAATGCATGCCGCATATGGGTTTGGCAGGAGAAGATCGAGTTTCCCACAGATGCACGTCAAAGCATCCAGCACGCACTCACTGTGAAGGCCTACCGGTAGCGCTCAAATCCCCAGAGGGTCCAGAACTCCTTTTGGAGTTTGTCGACCTTGTCGGTGAAACTCTCGGGCTCTTCGTCTTCTTCGCCGTCTGAGGGAACGTATCTGCGGCTGGCGGCACGATCTCTCGCGCGATCCTCTCGCGTGTATCTTGACATCTTTGCTCCAGCTCTTTATCTCACCAGCTGAAGAATAACAAACGATCTGGAAGAACACATCGTGAGGTTCCTTAGTTTCCTCCTGACAAGCAAGTGAGCCATTAGAGTGAGTCAATGTGTGATCGACTGAATCGTGGCGAGAAGCTTCGAATGTCCACAAAAGATCTTCCACGTCTGCCACACTGATGCTCGGGTTCTTCATGAAATCTCTTGATGGTGAACCAGCTCGCTCTTGGGGCAAGCATGAACTGGAATGTGCTGCCTTTCTTGTCGGATTTCTTTACGTTCATTGATCCGACTAGCTGTATTAACTAATTTAATTTGAACGTACATAATTTAAGCATGCAGTGATCGACATATATACAGTGACAAGTTTGTTCGCGCGTATTCGCGCGCGAATGGTAAGTGCAAGAATTGTCAGTTTGTATGTCCTCGGAGGGCAGCTCGGATAACATTTCATCAGAAACTTATCTAGAGAAAAACTAGCTGCAAAACCTATAAGAAATTGAAAGTGTTTCTCAGACTTGCTCCTAGATTCGAAACTTACTGAAAGAAGCGGAACCCTCTGACAAAGTAGGTTAGATCCGCCCTTTATATGTGGGGACGTGACGTATATAACAAAACCCTCACATGAGGTTTCAATCATCATTTTCTAAATTTTCATTAAAAAAAAAAAACTTAAACAGCTCAAAGTGGCAGCAGTTTCTGCAAATGACGTACTTACAATCACCATCTAGGGCAAACTTTGAAATTCTTGGTGTATTTTAATTTGTACATTGGTTTGCATATAAATGACTTTTTGTATTGTTTATATGCATAATAACGATACAATAAACATTACAATTAGATGCAATCACTTAAATTTAATGTAATAAACTGCAGTTGAGGTCAATATTATAATATATGACTCTAAACAAGGGCATTTACTCTATTGAGCTTCCGAAGTTGATCGTTCTGCTCCACTTAAGGACTTATCATTGAACACCCTCCAAACTTTTTCGGCTCTGCCAAAAAGAGCTTCCTCCAGCGAGTGGAGCGGGGAAAGGAATGTCTTCATCTGCAGATACATAAGAGCAAGAATAGAAGTCGTTCTTACATGATGCGCTGTCACAACTGGTCGCAGCAAGATCAAAATAAATCAAACTGTTGGGGGATATATGTTAGGGCGCATCCAAAACCGGCCATCGTATGAAAGCGCCTCTCATAAGACAAAACAATACCGCACACAAAGGCACCTGAAAGTTCTCTCTATTCTCTCCTATTGTCTCCCTCCCTGCATCCCTCCATCCCTCCCTCCCTCCCTCCCTCCCTCTCCCTCTCTCTCTTTCTCTCTCTCTCTCTCACACACACACACACACACGCCCCTACTTCACAAGACGCGTACAAGCACACGCTCACTTGTACGTATGCACACCGATCGAGCAGAAGGTCCACTGACCTTGCCACACCCCGGCTTTGCCTTTGGTCTTCTCTGCAGATCCACAGAGAGTTTGGAGAGGTCTGCATTCATCGAGAGCACTGCGTCAGGCCGTGCGAACAGAGGAATATCCGTGGGGCGGGCCCTCATCGCTGCTTCCTCCTCAGTCAGCTCGGGGGGCTCGTCGCCCGTCCAGTCGGCGATGCACGAGGACTTCTGCATGCACGCATGCAGAGTCCATACATGCACGTCCATAGGGACATGCAGGGGGTGGGGGCATGCATGAGAAGGGGGAACGATTCTCATAACAGGAAGAGGCAGAACTGCCCGAAGCGGTCCGTTCTCAACCGATGCATGGATATTGATACAAGGATGACACACTCACCTCGTTGTCTTCCAGATCTGTGCTCTCAACGCGGAGGGGGTTTCTGCAGGAGGGGAAATGGCGTTTCGGGGGGAAGGGCATATGCATAGATGCATACACATACACACACACACACACACACGCACAGAGAGAGAGAGAGAGAGAGAGAGAGAGCACAAGCCCTGAAATGAAGGCGCATTCATGAGGAGTGAGAGACAGAGGCCGGGGGGAAAAGAGGTGTCACACCAGTGCATAGGTCCTAATGGAGGATCAGAGGAAAATCAGGCATGCCTTTTTGATCTCTGATCCTTGCATTTATTATCTTGGGGTTCTCTTCTAAAACATTATTCCAACATGCAGTATGGACTGATGTCTGAATCTGCTCTCCCCCGCTGAAGGGAAGGACTCGGACTGACTTCTGGTCCCATTTGAAGAATTCTTGAAGGACCCCGATGGCCTGGTTGAATCCTTCGAAGTTCATCGCCCCGAGGACATCTCGGAATTCCATACCGCTTCTCCAGAGTCTGCAAGGAAAGAAGAGAGAGAAGAAAGAGAGAGATAGGAAAAAGAGAAGACGAGCTCTTTATCCGTGGATGATAAATTGAGTGCTCGAAGTGTGAAAGAAATTCTGGATCGATCTCTTTCCATCCATCCCACAAGCAAACAGCAGAAAGGTCAACTGGCCAATGCACATTAATTGTCGTTGGTGATAGAAAGGAGAGTGATGCTCAGACCTTCAAGGTTTCATCGTGATCGGCATTCTGCTGTCTCGAGGGCGAAGCGAGAACTCAGCGGCGACTCCGGCTACAAGAGCGAAACATTCATTGGTGTTCGACCGACTCTTCGGATCCCTCCTTTCTTGCATTCCCCAAATCAATGGCCTTAACAAGATGTTTGCAAGTTCGGTGATCGACCGACCCGCCGTCTGCATGTCTGCTTGGCTGATCGATCAACTGATTGATCGATTACTTATGTGATCGAATGAATGCAGCATGGACTGATTGCATGACTCACTGACGTTTCGGGTCGCACAGCTCCCGTCACCCTCAGGTTGTCAATGAAGGCCAGGGGCTGCATGTGATCACGTGCAGAAGAGAAAGAAAAGAGAAGCGACGCGAATTGGATTGAAAGATATGTTCTGATCAGGAAAGCCGTTCTCGCCTTCCTGGTCATGAATATCTCTAGTTTGCAGGTGACTAGAATTTGTTAATATTGAGAGGCCCACCAAGGAAGTCAGGGAAACAAACAAAGGGCAAAAAAGCATTTCGAGTCCTGTTCCTTTCCACCCAAAAAGGAGAGCTGAGGGTGGATTCTCATGTGTGTATTGCCTATTGCATTCGTTTTGGATGAACGATTGGTCCGTCAGTTAACCAACCAATGAAAGAAAAAGAAGAATCCATCACCACGTCCTGCCTCTTCATGCAATCCGTCTCCGGTTCTGGAAGGAAAAGAATGATCGAATGAATTTCTCTTTCCTGTTTCAGCTGACCGTCACCCCCTCGAGGCAGAAACCTTCTTCGTCAGTCATCTCAGCGAGGCCCTCTCTAACTGCAGACTCCATCCATCAGAGCCGTGAGAGGTGAGACCAGTACAACAGAAAAGCGGGCAGGTAGACGCATGAACGAACAGACAAAGAGACAGGCAGACAGGCAGACAGAGATATTCGCAAACACGAAGACAGGCACACAAAGTCGTGAACAACACAATGAAGGACGTTTCACCGCTCCGTGTGCATTTTTGTGCACGTGTGCACGTCTTTGTGTCGGAGATTTGCATTATTTGGCGACAATAAATGGAAGGATGTTGACACATTTCTTCGTCTGACATCATGCTCATCATGCCCTTATTTTGCAGCTATTCCTTTTTTGCCTCTCCAGCCCATGCATTGAGTCCTCATCCCTCATCTCGATCCAACGAGAACATTCAGGAGGTCAATTCAGGGACCGACTGACCGACTGCCTGACTGACCGAGCTCCAAAAAGTCCCTTCGCGGAACAGGTCTGGTTGCCCATGCTAGACGCCAAGCGAGTTGACGATAGACTGCAGTTATCGATTAGGGGAAGACATCAGGATGGAGGGTGTAAAATTGGGAGTCTGTCAAATTACCTGGACGTGAACAATATTCAAAGCGCAACCCTTGTCTTCTCTACTTTCTCCCATCCAATCTCTATGCACGCCACCCGTTTTTTGGATGCCCTTGCATGCTCCTCCTTCTCTCTCCTTCTTTGCCCATTCATGTCATTGCTCTCGTACATGTTGACTTCCTCTTTCTTTTTCCGGATTTGTTGGTATCTTCCTTCATTCCACACCGTCCGTGTGTCCGAAAGACCGACTGACTCTTCTCATGAAGTCCAAATCCACGAAGAAGGAACGCTGCAACACCGACCCCAGGCAGTTGAGGATCCGCCCGCAGGAGGGCCTTTCTGCAGGGAGTCATCGGATGATCGTGTGAATAGAGATTGAAGGGACGAAAACGTAAAGGAACAAGGGAGGAATGGAAAGAGACACGAGTTCGGCGCTGTCTCAAGACAGACAAGAGAAACACAGAATGACTCTGAGGAAGAGACGGAGAAAGAAAAAGGGTGGGGAAGCTGACCGACCGGCAATGAGCCGGAAGTAAGAGTCCCTCAGTCTCAGTGTCGACCTCTTGCAAGGCCCTGAGGTCATGAATTTATTCACACACACACACACACACACACACAGAGAGAGAGAGAGAGGGATTGCTGCACAAATATGTATGCACATATACGGATATGCACACATGGAAGCATGAAGAAAGAGCGACAAGGAGAGAAAAGCGGGGCAAGAGGGGGAGGCAAGAGGAAAACGCATGGAAGAAAATGAAGAGGGATCAGTCTGCAGGAGCACTGGGAGAGAGGGGAGGGCCATGCAGAAAGAAGGAAGGAAGGACACAGAAGCGATCGAGGGAGTGTACCAGAAAGAAAAATCAATCGGTTGAACAGACAATCAGACTCAACCTACAGCTATCTCAACTTAGACTGCATGCCTCAAGACAGTCTAAGTAAGAAAACGAGCGAAAAACCAACCTTCGTGAACGACGCTTGGAGGACATTCAGGACTAAAAAAGAAAAGGGCACAGGAAAGGCCCGATCATGTGTGTGATGTCAATCTGTTTTTTTCTCTCAGACATGTGCTTCCATTTTTGTGTTGCCTGATTCCCGAATGCGCGTTCTTGCTTCGTCTTGTCTTTCCTGAATCTTTTTGCGTTCTTGCCTGCCTGACTGCCTGACTGCTTGCCTGCCTGCTTGCTTGTCACTGACTGACTGACTGATTGACTGATTGACTGATTGACTGATTGACTGGTTGACTGATTGACTGACTCACTGACTGACTGACTGACTGACTGACTGATTGACTGACTGACTGACTGACTGACTGATTGACTGATTGACTGACTGACTGATTGACTGATTGACTGATTGACTGATTGACTGACTGACTGACAGTGCGAGATCTCTCATGTACGTTGCCACCTCCGCTAGATACTGGACCCTCAGCTCGTCCAGAAGCCTCGATCGCCTGGAGGGAACGGAAGGGAAGGCAGCAAAAGTTTCTGATTGAGTCAGCAGAAGGCTGGCTAGGCTCTCATGCAGGGGACTGTAGGAACGTGTGATGATGGACGGAAAGGATTTCGAACGCCCTCCCTGTAAGTAGCTCTTTCTTTCGTTTCTTCTTTGCTTCCTTTCACCGTTCTTTTTCACGATTTTTGCTTCCGTGATGTGCAATTTCTGACTGACCGACTGACTGACAGATCGACTGACTCGATGATTTGTAAACGCACAGACAGACGGATTGATATCCTGTATGACTGACAGACTGACTGACTGACATTGCGAATGCCAGGCGGAGAGGGACAACTCTCAACTGGAAGTAGTCAGCCTCGGGAGAAGCTGCCGCGTTCTTATCCTTCTGTGCAGCCACTTTCTTTCCCTTCCGGGACTTTGGACTCTCCGCAGCTGCACTCTGCTGCTCTGGAGGGGCGGGTTGTTGGCTCTGGCCTGCTTGTTCTTTGGCTAAGGGGGGGTTGGCTGAGGTCTGTGTGCCTCCTGAGTCGTTGCGGGAATGAGTTGCACCCGTCTGGTTGGGAGCCACACCGAACGAGAGGCGTTGGTCAGAGGTGGGAGCAGACTCCTGCCTTCCCCCTCCTGCTGTACCCTGTGAGGTCCCGTTTGAGGAAGCGGTCTGCTGCTGTTGTGCCTGTGCTGTTGCTCTGGACTTTCTCTTGAGCTCCAGAATCTCCCCCAGGCTGATTGAGGGGTGCTTGAGGAAAACGCCCAGCTCAATCGAACTCTCGTGGAGTACCTGGCGGCGGGCAGAGGGGATAGAGGACGACACAGAAAAAAAAGGGCTTTGTGTGATCCAATTTGGAACACGTGCAACCAATCGATGGTTCGTGCAGTTTTCAGACTCTTTTTCATCTTGAAAGTTTGTTGACAGTGCTCTGGCCGTCTTTTTGCATCGATTCCGCATTTTGAAAAACCCGAACAGGGCCCTGGCGACCCATACAAGCAAGAGGGGCTTCTCTCATCATGAAAATTCAAAAATTCGACAATCAATGAGCCTTCCAGACAGACAGACAAACCTTGTGAAGTGCCGAGCGCATCCTTTGCGTCTTCCCTGGAAAGAAAACTTTGAGGAGACCACAAAAGAAGGAAAAAGGAAGGAAACCGTCAAGGCCCTCAGCCGCAACTGCCGCGCCTGCAGTCATTGCAGGGGGTCCTCCTGCCCCTCCCTTTGCAATGCCGTGCGGTTGGCTTCTCTCGGCTCCTCCCGTCGACTTCCCGGGACTGCCCGGAATGCCTGGGACGCTCCCTTCCGGACTTCCCTTCGGAGGAACGTCGGTGCTTCCTCTGCACATGCTTGCGTCAAAAGAGGGGAGAATGAATTCAAGACAAGAGACCAGTGTCATACGCGTCAGGACACAAAAAGCTTAGAGGATCTAGAAAGCCTGCCAGACCCTGCTCAAGCCTCCTCTTACTTTTTTGTCTCTGTTTTCGAGAATTGAGATGATCTTCCATCACGTCCCTAGTGCTTGCATCTGTGCTTGACTAGGCGACTGTCACAAGGAGAAATGAACGAAATCGAATGAATGCGGGCACATTGTAGGAAGACTCGCGAGTCATGCAGGCTGTCGGTGGTGATGAGACTGCACAGAAATTTAAAGAAGCACTGACCTTTTTTTGGGAATCTCTCCCTGCATCGTCAGTCAGGCAAGACCAGGAGCAAGGGAACGGAGAAATGTCAATCTCAGCAAAAGTCAGCTTGCTCGTCTTCACTTCGAGCACTTAGGTCAAAGGACAGTGTCAGACTGGTCGGGTCGATTTAGAAAGAAGAGCAGGAGAAGAAAAAAGAGAAGAGCGAAAGAGGGGATGCAGGATAAAGGCTCCGTGCAGTGCAGAACGGAAGAAGCGACCAGAGGAGAGGACAGGAGAGTGATGGGAAGAAAAGGAGACCAATGTAATAGACGGCCATCAAAAGAAGGCGGGGAGAGCAAACATAGACTTCCAGCAAAGAGTCGCGAGAAAAGGGAATTCAATCTTTCCTCGCTCCTGTGAGAAGAGTAGCAGGAATGAGTCATCCGCCGGCCACACCTTTCTCACAGAGTGTCACATATGCACTCGCCACACACAAGAACAGCTGCATGCACGTGGTCGAACGGAAGGCACTCACCTCGTCCAGGCGATGATGAATGAAGTGGGAAGACAGCTGCATTTCAGAGAGCAGTGAAGGGGGGGGGAAATACCGAAAGGAGGGAGGGAGCGACGGTCGGTGAGTGTCCACAAGAGACCTCAGAGAGTGGCAAGGAGGCGGGCGCATATGCGGGAAGACAGGCAGGAAATTATCTCTACAGCACAAAAACGACGAGACAGTTTTGTTTTCCCCTCCCGTTTCCTTTTCTCCTCCTTACTTCCTTGCTTTTTTCCCCCTCTCTATCTGAATACCTCTCTACCCGTCTATCTGTCTATTCTTTTTATCTATGCACGTCTATTTTGCCCACACACACGCTGCCTATGTGTCCTGTTGGTCTCTTTGTCTGCCTGTCGATCTGCTTAAGTCTTTGATTTTTTCTTTGGATATGTTTATTTTGTTACAAATCTCTTGTCCATTGTTCGTTCGCCTCTTTTCTTCTTTCTGCTTCTTCTTCTTTGAAGCGATTCGTTTCTTTTACCAAGTAGATTCCTGACCTTGACAGCTGTCCTCTTCAACTCCTCAATCATTGCCGTACGGTCGTGAAGAACATCCTCGTGGAACTCTCTGCAGGTTCTCTCACACGGATAGGGACATGCAGGGACACACACAACATGCAAATTCGATAACCACATGTCCTGCAGGGTCAAATTGGTCTTCTGTCATGGACACCCAGCCCGTGATCGAAGACACACACTGCCATTCAGAAGAGGGGGGGAACATTTGCCCCTCCATGTTGGTGCAGAGATTGTCTCACGATTCTGTAGACTCATTGGAAAAGTTCGTCGGACGTATGCGCACGAATACGCACAGTATTTGATGGAGAGAGGCACCGAGGGGTATGTTGCTTCTGAGAGCGACAAATTTGACAAATCTACCAGCACGCTAACAAATCCGTTCCGATTCCTTTGCACTCACGGACGGACCCAACAAGAACTCTGAAGGTTAGAGAACCGTCACTCCCGTCCTCGAGCTTTCGGATCCCGTCCACCAGGTTGTAAGCGAACTCAGCCTGCAACACCGCCCCTCTGCATGCGCGTGGAAGGCAAAGCAGCAACAGACACGAAAATATTTGGGGTCAGCTGAACAAGTTTTGGCGGAACGCCTTCTGTGCTTTCTCCCCTCTCTCATTCTCACTCTTTCACTCTCATGCTTTCATTCTCACTCACTCACTCACTCACTCTCTCTCTCTCTCTCTCTCTCTCTCACACACACACACACACACACGCACGCACGCACGCACGCACGGGCGTACGCACACACACACATACACACACACACACACACAACGCACTCGAACACAGACACGGACACGGACACACATGCACACATCTTCGCACCGTCTCTCACTCCCACGAAACGGCTCTTCAATTCCGAAATGACTTCTTCCTTTTCGAATACAACGGCCATCGGATGACTGCGGTTTGGAGCTGAGCTGTTCTGGAGTATGCTGCTGTGTTGATCCATTTTGGAAAGAATAGTCGGTTCTCCTTCTATTCTCTTCTCTGTCGGCTTTATGCAATCTGACTGACCTCCTCTTCCTGTTGGCAAAAGTTGTGAGGAATTCCTTCGACGAAAGTTGGGGGAGACGGGGGGGGTCGGACAGAATATGGGGCTCCAGCATTTCGAGCTCAATGTCGTCGGGCAGCGCACCCGGTGCGAGGCGGTTAGGAGAGACCTCGAGGGAGCGGCCTGAAGTCGCCAGAACGTTGAAGTTGTCTGATGCCGCCAGGTCATCAATGTTGACCTGACTGCCGGACCCAGAAGGCCGTTTTGCCCATTTGTCCCTTTCCACCGATGATTCTCTTCTGAAGAGAGAAGACTCAGTCGTGCTGAGCCTCTCGCTGCCGTCTGCCTCAACTTCGATCTCCTCAAAGGCTGCCGTGAGGGGAGCGCGTCGGCGGGCCTCCTCTGATTTCCGGAGTCTGATGAACTCCTCTGTGCTCTGCAAACAAGGCATGCAACCAGATGAAACAAAGTTCGATCAATTTACCAATCGGGTGATAACAAAATATATGCAGGTTAGTCAGGAGAGGTGGTGCGCGAACATGCCGACTAACATGATTCTCTTCTCATTCACAGAGAGATCCATCCACTTTTTGTACTTCTGAATTATCAGCTCGCACTGACGCGACAGTTTTCTGGGGTTTTTGAATACAACTGTCTATCTGGTCCTCTTTCTCGCTGTGTTGGGCTTCTGTATGTAGGCAAGCAGGTCTCTCAAGATGTCGGATGTGCGAGACACAAGAAAAGCAAAGCGCAAGCAGAGAACGGCCATGGAATTCATTATGCCCCCCTGGGAATCCCCTACCGCCCCAGAAGATAAAAAATGAAGCAAAGATAGTCTCCACAGAAATATCAACATAGAGAAATCCACAAGAGTGAGACTCCGCCAGTGCCATTGCATTTCTTTTACACGTTGGGCGAGGCTGTCGGACACAAACAGGCAACATGAGAGCATACTCACAGCGTATTTTTCTGTCCAGAACTCGCTGATCAGTTTGGCGAGGTCGGCGTTGTTGATTCTTTGGATCTGCATATGAATAAGAGGATCAATAACCAAGCAGAGAAGGGAGAGAATCCTGGTATTTGTGGGTGACTGAGAGAAAGAGGACACCCTCACTTTGGGCAGAAAGTCGACCACCTGTGCTCGGAAGAGAAGAAAACAAGTCCGAATAAACAAGAGCAAGTCCAAGCTGACGAAAGAAAGTACCAGAAAGAGAGGACTCACTCACTCGGACAAGCTCTGCCGTCTTCATAACCTCCGGAAGGTAATTTTCATGCCCGAGTCCCACGAACTTCTGCAAAGAGGAAGGCAAAACACAGTACAGGGTTGGAGAACGAAAGAGGGGAAGAAAGAGTGAGCAATCCGGATCGCAAAGAGACCTTGGGACGGATGGACATTTTTATGACCAAGGGGCGCATGAGTAGAATTCAGTTTTTCCATCCGGAGAGAGATCGATTGCTGTTCCAAATGGCGACTGATAAACCCCTTTATTCATTGAACGTACCAGCAAGAAAAACAAAAAAGCCGTCAACCACACACTTGAATATGCATTGAATTCTCATTGCGTTTCCCCGTGAGCCTTTTTGTTCTTCCGTGAAGCTACAAAGAAAGACACACACACATATCTACCTGATTGTCAGTAGGGATGGGGACTCCGGGGCTATCCTGCAACACAACACAACGCAACACAACGCAACACAACACAACGCAACACAACGCAACACAACGCAACACAACACAACGCAACACAACGCAACGCAACACAACACGACACAACACAACACGACACAACACAACACGACACAACACAACACGACACAACACAGCAGAACAGTTCGAGGTGCATGATCCGAAGAGGGCCGTTCGAGTGCAGCTGGAGTGACACCGAAATGGAACTCCATGCAGATGGTGGGGCAAACTGTTTTCAAAATTGTTCAGGGGTGTCCTTGCTGTGCGGTCTCTCTTTTTTCTCTCTCCAGCGCCTTGTCCCTCTTTCTCCCTTACCCCCATGCAGCCCCCATGGTAATCCGTGTGCGCCAAGACAATAAACGAGAGAGGAACACAAAGTATGAACAAACAGGCACGCAAATGAGAGAGAGCGAGAGAGCCCACCGTCATCGAGTCTGTCCTCTTGAGAACGTTCAGGAAATCTTCCCTGTTCCATAGAGGCACCAGCTCATAGCAGCCTCTGCATGCGGGCACACACTCACTCATAGACATACATGCGGACACACACACACACACACACACACAGAGAGAGAGAGAGAGAGAGAGAGAGATACAACACACAACAAAGCAAAAGCATGCCCATCCGCATCAAACTGCTTCGTCGTGTTATTCTTTCTCCCTGTGCCAGTAAACATCCGAAATAATTCACCAATGATTCATTCATATCACGAATCTATCCATCCCTCCAGAAGATAGTCTCTGTCATCTGCTCCTATCTGCTCTGCCTCACCTTAATTCGTTCCGAAGATTCTTGATACACGACTGCTGCTCTTTTGAGAGGCCAACGAGGTGCACCACCTGCACGGACACAAACAGGCAGGCAGGCAGGCAGGCAGGCAGGCAGGCAAGTGAAGAGAGAAATGAAAGAGACAAGAATGGGTGAAACTGATCCAAGAGTCGAAAAGAACCTTGTTTTTGGTGCCTTGAATCCGGTTGTTTCGAAGCTGAGTTTCAAATACCAACTCTTCGCATTTACACTGAACCAAACAATAGAGGTGGCCAGTGAATCCAAACTTCAAGTGCTCAACCCCTCCATACAGGACTTCAAAAAAGTCTTTTGATCACTCGCTGACCTGTTCCTTCACTTCGAGAATTAACGCGTCGAGAGACTCAAAGGGTCCCGCAAAGCAGTCCATTTCGGGGAGTGCCGAGGCGATTTTGATGGCTGCTGCGATCTCTGGAGGGAGTTTGTCTGACTCTGTCCTGTCTGCTCCTTCCACGATCATCCTCTTGATGTCTTGTCTGCAGTAAAGGTTTGTTTGTCCAAGCATGAATTCACTCTGTTTCTCCAATACTTTGCAGTCATACAGACGGAGGAAGAAGGCAAAAGTGCTCCTCATCTCTCCTCTGACTCGCAAACAGGAGCATGCAAAGCACACCATCGACGTGTGGATGAAGGAACTGACAGACAGACGGTATCGACTGGGGCGGACTGCAATCCCATGTTCACGAAGCTGAATCAAACATACTGTTGGAAACTATAGCCTGGTGAAAAGCGGTCCCGTTTTGCCGTTTCAAAAAGAAAGGCCCTGCCTAGCTCTTCCCCTTTCCCTATTTCTCTTGGCAGAGTACCCCCCCCCGAATGCCCTGGCGCCATCTGAATTGTCCAAATGGGACGTCCAAAAGAACAACTTGATGGACTCCGGGTCTTTCAACCTTCCCCCGGTCCATCGAGGTGTTTCTACATTTAACCACTCACTGCCACTGTCTACACACACACACATCCCCACACCCACGGGCCGACCTGCAGAGGTTGAAGTCCTTGAACTGGCACTGGAGGACTGCAGCGTCTGAAGGTCTGACGAACCTGAGCTCGTTCGAGTCTGTCACATTCAGAGAAGGCCTTGCTGCTCTGCAGGCAGGCAACCAATCACTCGATTGATTGATCTGACAAGCCCGCCAGAGGGAGGGCCGCGTGGAGACATTCACATTCAGTCAGACGTGGAGACACTCTCAGTCAGAGAGATCCACTCTGTCATTGACAGAAACCCAATGGGTAGTTTCCTCTTTCAACCGATTTTCAGCGAGCATGTCACAAGGTTTCTGTCTGTGTGGAGGATTTGTTGTTTGAGCATTTCACATCTCCTTTGCGTATCTTCAAGCACCTTTGCCTGTTTCTCTTCGTCAAAATCGTTGCCTTTCTCAAATCAAAAATCACTTTCTGCTTTCAACTCAACGTAGCATAGCGAGCTTGTCATCATGAGACAAAAGTGAGGTGCGAGAGCGAATGAATACCGATGGCCGGCATCACAGCTTGAGAAAGGAGAGGAGAAAACGAAGCGGAAAAGAAGAGGAACGCACTCAAAAGAGAGAGAGACAGGACGTTCACACATGAAAAGCGGTGTGGAAATCAGACTTTTGGGTAGAAAGGAAAGTTGATCGATTGGATTGCCTCTTCCTCAACGTGTGCAGCAAACATAAGTAGAACAAGGAAACAGAAGATTATCTCAAGCAAGCGTGGAATAAAGGAAGCAAATTGACTATAGACAGACGAAGAGAGCGTGCCAAGAAGACAACTGACGAAGTCTTGCGCGCTCCCGCATTTGCCTCCTTATCCTTCTTGAAATTTCCCCCCCCTGCCCCCCCACTTGCACGGGGACTTCCTTGGGACGACCGCGGGGTCAGGAGCTGCAGCAGAGAAAACAGACAGACCGTGAGGGGGCAAAAAAGAAATGGAACGCACCCGAACATGAAGAAGAACTTTACTCTGGGTTTGTCTGCCTGGTGAGATGAGGTCTTTTGATTCGACGATGCTCAAGCAGGGGTACGAAGAAGCGATAATGAAAGCATGAAGGAATCGACGAGAAACTTTAAATTGAAGAATCAAAATGGGTGTACTGAGAAATAATTGCACAGAAAATCGGTTCGACGAGACAGGCATGCAGAGAGGGGGGGGGAAAGGGAAGGGAGACAGCAACTTGGTAGAAAAACCTGAAGAGCAGAACCACCGCAAAAACAGGAGAGGCAAGAAAAAAGATCATTCTATTACACGTTCGTTCAAACGAGCAGACTTTCTTCCGATTACATTGCATTCACTGATGTGCAAGCAGACAAAAGAAGGGAAGGAAGGGGTCATCGATCGAGCCATGCAGTCACCCACACACTCACCGACGGAGACGGGGGTCGAGGTGAAAGCGGACGTCCCGAAGCCGATCCGACAGGGAGACTCAGCGTCTGTGCTGGCGTCTGCCGCATCTGCTGCGTCTGCTGCGCCTGTTGCATTTTGTCTGCCGCCATCTTCTGCAGTCGTGACGTGAGGGGAGAGGTAGTGCAAGGAGCCATCAATAAATGGGGTGGCACCCGAAGAGTTCGTACTAGAGAAAGATCATTGGAAGTCCATACGGGCCAGACACGAAAGGCATTCGTCAACCAGGGGAAAGAGCCATCAGACGGATCGACAGACAATTTATTTCTTCCATTTCCTCCGTCTCGTTGTTGATAGAGAGCGACAAAATCGAAAAGATGACAGACAGAAAGACAGACAGACAGACCAGCCGCATGTTTTCCTCCAGGAGTTCTTTGCACTCGTCCCCCCTGGAGGTCAACTTCGACTGCAGCTCCCTGCACTTGGCCCTCTCCATCATCAGGTCAGAGGAGAGACCAATGTAGTCACGAGATAGGTGTCTGCATGCAGGCAGAAAGAGAAGACTGGTTGCATGGTTGGCTGGGTGTGTAAATGAGCGAGAGAGTAACCGCAAGCGGGAAATGCTCATGCACACATAAACGCTGGATAGGACGCCGGAAATGGGGAAGGGTTCTTCCCGTGGGGCATCAGAGCATTTGGCAAAGGTCGTAAGGTAAGACAGACAAGTTGACGAAAAGACGGGCCACCTCCTGCAGGATCAGCCCCTCTGTCCATCGCCTCTGTCCTTCCAAAAACTTTGATCTACTCACGCATGCATTACAAGAGTTTTTCTCCTTTCTCTCGCTTGATCTGCACCGCCGTTTGGACTTTGCGTCTTTCTTCTTGTCCATGACGGTGAAGGATCTCCAAAAGCAGAAAACGGACCTGAATTCCTCATCCACGATTGCAGAGTCAAGCTTGAGTCTGTCTGCTTCCTGCCGCAGTCTCTTGATAAGCTCTGCAGTCTCGGACACCGACTCGCCCCCTGCCCCCCCTGGCAACAGGCCTCCCCGAGAAGTGGCTATGGACCGACGCCTCGCCGTCGCGTTGAGGGCTCCTCGCCCAGTGCGGCTGAAGTTGGTGCTCTCTGGTCGGGTGGTCGGGAGGTTGAATACTGCGAGGACGCAGGCATAGGGGCAAGTGAGAGGATAAAAGAGGGATGGAAGGAGTGCCTGGAAGTGGGCGATTTGTTTTCGAACTTTGAAGAGATGGTTCGAGAAAAAGAGAGGGTCAAGAAGAATAAAGTCGATTGTGATAATTCCGTGCTCTTTGGATTGTGCTAGACATTCCACAGGTCCTGTACTCTCTTCAGACTCTCAAGTGAATTCACTCACATTTTTCAGTAGAAAGGAGTTGAACCTGGCTCCGTCCAGTTTTTTGCTTCTCCAACGTCTTCCCCTTTAAGTTTCCTGCTGGCGTCCGTGTCCTCGCAGTCTCTGTTCCTGCCCCCCCTAGCTGGAAATCCTCAAGGGCAATGGGTGTGTCCACACGCTCAAGGGGGGAAGGCGGGTCGGATTGCAGGTCCATTCCCATTCGACCGGCAGTGCTCTGACGCCGTGCCGGCATCTCTCTGCAGGAAGGACGTCTCGTTTGTCGCGAAGAAAGAAACAAAGAAAGGAAGAGCAAGAAGGAAGGCACAGAAAAGACAGTAAGGGTTGACTGACTGAATTTCTCTCCGTCTCTGCTGATTGCTCTGAGTTCTCTCTTGCTCGCTTGAGAATCCCAACAAGTCCTCTCTCGCTCACACACACGCACACATACATACATACATACACACACACACACACACAGACACGCAGGTGTATGGACGGAATCAGTCGATGGTCCAACCAACACCGTGGAGACCCAAACGACTCATTGACTGTCGGGACGAAACCAAACTGACTGAATGACTCACTCACTGACTGACGTCTTCAAGAGTGCGCACTCCTCTGAGAGGACAGAGGCTTTGGCGAAGAATGGCACAAGCCTTGAAACGTCGGTCCCCGGTTTGAAGTTGACAAACAGGGCCAGCATAAACTCGTTGTAGAGGAACCGGAGAGAGTCCTGAGGGGCCATGGCATGCAAGAGAGACACAACCACCGTGTATTTCTGATCTCCCGCATGCTCTCTCTCTCTCTCCCTCTCTCTCTCTCTCTCACACACACACACACACACACACATGTACGTACGTAAAAGCATGTCCGCACAGCGAGAAGGGATGGGTTGAGGGGGTAGAGAGAGAGAGACAGCGAGGGAGCAAACAACAGATCGAAGCAGAGAGCATCACTTCTCCTCTTCTATTCTGTCTCTCTCCACTGACTTGCATGGCGCTAGGGACTCCGCACAGCTGCGCCAAGAGTTTGCAGCTCTGCAGAAGTCTGGCCGGGTCGGGTCCTGCAGAGAAGGGGGCTCCTCTCTGCAACAAAAGCAAGAGAGAGAGAGAGAGAGAGAGAGAAATGTTCAGAAGCAAATCCAGACGATCATTTGAATGATCAGGCAGATGCAGACGAAGACCAAAAGAAGAAAAACACAAAGAACTGGACCAGAGAAAAAGAACAAACAATTGTAAAAAACGAAACATGTTGGCCATATGATTACTACCGGACTGTTCCATCCCCGTCTCCTTTTTGCCCCGTCCGTTTGACCCATTTTTCTCCTTCTCTACTCCATGCAAGATCACATACTCTCAGATGAGCCGGTCGCTGACTCGTTTATCCCATCGTTATTTCCTCCACACCTTTGTGATTGTACCGATGTTCACACAAACAACTGGGACGAACAAAGAAAAGCAAGTCGAAGCAAAATCAAAGCAAACTGACCCCGGCCCCATGATTGGCTGATGCGAGGAGCTCTCTGGCAGTGATTACTGCATGGAGAGCATCACTCTTGTACCCCCTCTCTCGAGCCGACTGCCAGCCCCCCTGCACGAACAAAGAAAGAAAGAATCCAAAAAGTCATTCACAACACTGCATGTCAGGCCCTCAGACGCACCCCATGCGGTGGGGGAGGATCGTGCCTGCCTGGGTCTTCCTTCCTTCCACTCCTCCCTCCACTGCACGAATGCGAGCAGCTCTTTCTAAGTGCTCCACGATGCAGCCGAACAGCCACTTTCCCCTCAATCAAATCTTCGAAGCATCCGCCATTCCTTTTTTGTTCGGTCTCCCTTGACGAGAATTACACTCTCTTTTCTACAAATGAATTCCTTGACCAAAACTACCAATTCCTCCCGTCGTCTCTCGCCTTGCTCTAGACTCTTGAAATGCATACGGCGAAAAAGGTCAGTACCAAATAAGACAAAGTCTGCACCACGCAACTTAAACGGATCAAGCGCCAGGAAAGAGAAAATGGCACAACGTCATGCAGAGGGACCTGAAATGTCTGGGCGTCTACTTCGGGAGGGAGCAGCGCCGGCACCTCCACCTCCCTCACTGCCCGGCTGGCCCCCTTCTGGAGTCTTCGAACGTCCGGGAGGCCTCTGGGAACAGACAGCCGGTTCGACGAGGCAGCCTGGGCCGAGCCTCGCTCCTGCATTGGATTGCATTGCAGTGTGCTCACTCTTGCATAGAATCTCTGATCGCGGATGCGCCCTCCCGCACACAAACGTGGACGAGAGAGAGGGGGTGTTGGGGGGGGAGCGAGCGAGCGAAAGCGAGAGTACGCAGGAGAAAGCCAGAGAGGGCGAAAGAGAGCAAGAGAAAAGAAGCAAGGAAGGAAGGAAGGAAGGAAGGAAGGAAAGCGGGAAGCAAAGAAAGAAGGAAGCAAGGAAGGAGCAAAGAAAAGGAGGGGTAAGGAAGGAAAAGGAGAAAGGGGGAGTGTCAAGCCGTGGGAAAGGGAAGCAATATATATTTATTTTTTTCATGTTCCATGCATGTACACAGACCCCCCAGCTGTATATTCCCACATTGAGTTCCGACTTTTTGTTTTGGTCCGAGCTCCTTTTCCCACCCCTCTTGCTTAAACTTTACGCCTACCGTTGTAGTGAAGAGGTGGAGAGGAAGAGGAGGCACAGAGGACCTCTCCGCCTGGCCACTGAGCTGCCCTCCAACAATAAAGAGAGGCCCTTTGCCGGAAAGCGAAGCAGAAGGCCGAGAGTCCGCTCCCTCTCCTCCCTGTGCCCCCCCACCTCCTCTATTGTCAGGACCATGGAGAGCTTCTGTCTGGTCCTGCAGCCTTTCAATCTCTTCAACCGCCACGGCGTCAGTTGGAGCAGGCACCACCGGACTAAAGTTTAACATCTTCAGGAGCTTCGCTCGGTGTGCCGCAACCCCCTTCCGTACTCTTTCCGACTGCTCGTCTCCAGACACACCACCACCGTGGGGGGCTGCATCATTCCTGACGAGGGCATACAAAGAAGCCCCCCGCTCCACCCCCCGAAGAGCTGCCATGCGTTTTTCGGGAGACAGGTAGACGGGTTGATTGGAGTAGAACTGCGAGACACAAAAAGCTGTCGTTCTTTTATTATTGTCTGTTCACTTCCTGGGAAGCAGATTTCTGCTGGTGATTGCACTCGAGGAGGGGAAACACTGTGCAAACTCCTCAGTATTCTGACAGCCCCTGCCAGTTTGCAAACATGCAGCTGTAAATTTCTGCCGTTGAGAGGGCGTTAATTCGATCATCGACGGATGCACTGGAAACAAAATTTAGCGAAGACTACGCGCGTTATGCGCGCGCGAGCAAGGTGCATGCATGCAACCTTGACAAACTGAATTCAAACTGAAACTCGATCACGCTCGTCTCATGCAGTGCAGGAATCATCGACAGCGTTGTGACGTCGAAGCAGTCCTATCCGGAGCATCAATGTCGCATGTAGTCAGATCAGAGACCAACTTGCGAGTTGTTAAGTGCAGATTAGTAGAAAGGTTCCGCATTCTGAGCATTCGGGGGGTTCGGGTCAAACGCGTTTCTCCGTCTCCTTGCCGTCTCGTTTCTTCAGTTGTGCCGTGTCTGTGTTCTTTCCATGGTTCGACTAGGGTGGGCTCTTGTGCTTGCTCTATTGCGCTGGGCACCCTCGGTGGCGTTCCTTCCGAAGTCCCTTATCCCTTCCAACACCAGAACAACAGACACAAAACTTGCGTTATCTACCGTCCAACAAACAGAGGCTCAGATTCCCGAGACTGACAAGACGGAGGGGGGGGCAGAGGTTTCACTGCCTCAGCATGAACTGTTCTCTACTTTGCGCCCCCCAACTGAGGAAGAGGTGAACGTAATTCAGGTCAGTTTTCCATGCCATTGACTGTCAACTCATCCATCTGTTCAATCTCGCCGTTGCTGCCCTTTCCCAGGTACTTCGTTGGCCTCTTCGCTTCCCTTTGCACTCACCAATGTCTTTCCATCCAGCCACACTCTGCTCTCGCAGCCGCTCCATACGTCCCACGAGTCCACATTCAGGCGCAAGAAGGATCTTGATTCTCTTTCGTGCCTGCGCACCTTCAGTCTCCCAAAGGCCTCAGTTCTTCTCCTGATCGTGCCATTAATCTCTCCTTCAGCCGTTTCTCTTTCTCTTAATTCTGCCTTTCCCTCCTCCCTTGCCTCCCGTCCACCATGCTCCCCTTGCCCTCTTCTCTTCTCTTCTCTTCTCTTCTCTTCCCCCTCTCTCGCAGTATCCGTTCCGTGCTCTCCCTTCCGCTTTCCTTCTCTGCCTCGCTCCATCCCCACTCACTCCGTGATTCTGCAGTGGTTTGTGCCTGTTATTCTGTGCTGATGTCGATCTGTATATCTTTTCTCCTCCTGTTCATTTGCCGTCTCTTTCGCCATCCCCCTCGCCCACTGTTCCGCTTTTCTGTCCGACTTAAGTCGCATGCAACTGCGCCTCTTGTCTCTGGGGCGCCTATTTTTCTGTTCTCTCCCTTTGCCTGGCCTTGCTGCAGCATCGTCAGGAAATGAGGAGAGTGAATGCGCTGGGAGTCGCGAAGAACTGCCGCTGCCGGCACGGTTTCCCTCAGGCCTACGCGTCCGAGTTTCGCGTCAAGAGGAGCGGCAAGGGCCCTCCAGTGTACTACAGCGGACTGCAGAGGTTGACATGTCCTTGGTTGGTGGGTGCAATCGACCAGTGGGAGGCTGAGGGGGCAGTGAAGGCCCTGAGTGCGGAACTGGGGGAGCGTCCTGAATGGCAGGAAGACTATGCACGGGTGAACGATGAGTTCCGTCAGATGCGGTACATTTTGTCGGATAACGGCACGGCATACGAGGAGATGAAGGTCCACTGGGGAGAAGCAGCTGCAGAGAACATGCAACAGTCTGGTCTTGCGTCTGTGACAAACAACGAAGATGTGAAATGTCTTCACGCGCAGGCTGCTGATTTTTTGTTGAGGGGGCAAAATCAAATCGGGGCAGAGGTTCTACGGCGACTGGACGAGGCAGGAATTTCTTCTTCTGGCTCGGCGTCATGTTGGCAGCAATGCGACCTCGGTCATGTGCCTGATGAGACCTCATTCAGCTACACGTCCATCAAGAACAAATCCAAACTTCGTACCCGCTTAGTCCAACGGAACCTCATGAGAGCAAAGCGACAAAAAAAGAAAAGAAGAGCCGAGGCTCTCCGAGACAGCGAAGTAAGAAACCCGTCGACTCCCAAACTTGCTTCCAGTGCCCCAATATGATGAAAATTGGATCTTTGATGGCTTGAAAAGCACTGCGATGGACCTCGGGAAAACGGTTCCACGGTTTAACTTCCACCGGGACACTTCCGCGGAAACCCGTAGTGTGATGTAGTATGCATGCATGGTTTATACGGATATAGATATCTAGTTAATTAAATCGATTAAAAAGTAAACTAAACTAGACTTAAAATTTCAATTTGCATTTCGGTCTACTATATTCAAAAGCATGCAATCTTCAGAAGATTTCGAGTTTTTATTTTGAATTAAAATTTTTAAGTAAAATTCTATGAAATGAAAGCTAGAATAAAAATAATACACATTCAGATGAATGCCCATAACTTATCAAAGATATAATTCCATACCAATGTATACAAAGAATCCACCGAAGATATCTGATAGCTAAATTAGCTTGATTTCAAGAGGTCAAGCGAAAGAATTTAGCGAGAGCTTAGAGGTCTAAGCTCAGGTTATCTCTGACTGCCATGCAGTGCTAATGAGTCACCATTGTTTTGGGTTTATGCACAACCAAACGTTGCATATCATGTCTCACGGTTAGCACCGTTGGCCATAGCCTAAGTGGTGGCTCGCTGGCTTTATCTATCTTAATTTGTTATAATCCCGGGTATTAATCCGAATAGTACATTAATTAGCTAGCACGGGGAGCCCGGCCAGAGATTCGGGCGGACATGATCTTCGAAAACATTTAATTATTAATAATTAATGCCTGCATGATTCATTTTCACACCTTGTATTTAATGCCATCACCTGCATCCACTCCCTTCCTCCCCTTTCCACCCTCCCGTTGCTTTCTGGTAGAGTATTATGAAGGTTCTCCATTTGATCTTGTCTACTTTTTCTTCCCCCACTGTGCATAATTTTTTTGCCTCGTTCTCTGTGACTTCTCTCTTTCTCTTCTGCGCACGAGGAACTCTGGGCATACACCCCCCGTGGCCACAGTTGCCTAGGCACCCATCGCAGCACTCAGCGCAGCAGCCGCAGGCGTCATTGATGTAAAAGTTTGCCTCTTGGCCTTACGACATCACAAAGAGTACGGTGCCCTCAACTTAGACTGGCTCCAAGATGATGACACCTTACTCTGTATATCAGATTTTCCTCTTCCGCCATTCGAGGGGCGCCGCATCCCCATCGAGGCCCGCGGGACTAAGCCCACGCAGAGTGCAACGCACAGAACCCCAACTTGAAGACTGCAAGTATTAAGGTGACATGCAGTCAGAATGAAGTCGAGAGAGAGACGGTGCATGCATGCATTACATTGCAGCCGCGGGCCGCGGCCCGTCCAAAAAACGGGCCGGGCCGCGGCCCGCGCGCGCGCGCGCGCGCCGAGTGATGCCTCCGCAATCCACCGGCCGCGCCCGTCGTGAAAGCTCGTGGTCGACACGCGGCGTGAGATGGCGTCACAAAAGCGTCAGAATGGTCTCTCGATCCTTGGTACATACGAGGGTCCGCGTTGGATTGAAATCACCGAGACTCCAGCACTTTAATCTCTTTGTCTTCTGGTACAAGCTGAAGCTTCGCTCACGAGTACGTTTGTTGGCTGACGGCCGGACATCTGAGACAGTTCCTGACAGCAACACTTTTCACGTGCATCCAGACAGAGCTTTCAACGATTCGATGCTGCGAGTTGTTGCTGTTGCCACCCTTCTCCTCATCACACAATCAGGTGAGCCCCGTGTCTGACTCCCTCTCTAAAAGGATCTTGAAGGCTCTCCTCTTCGGAAATCGTCAATTGTCAACCGTCTACCATGTTGCGGCACACCTTTCGTCTGGAGACAAGCGCGTTTGACCATCTCAAGGACCTGTATATCCCGCTTCGTTGCCTTTCTCCCTTATCACTCACGACATTTGTAGTCCGTCCCCTGCTTTTCCTCACATCTCTTTCGGATGTGGGGAGTTCAGAACTCTCTGTGGACGTTGATCGAGCCAGTTCCTTCTGTATTCTCTTTTCTGATCCGATGTGTCCCTTCGACTGTGGAACCAAATGGTTTTCCACGTACATCGTGTAAAGCGCGTAGAAACTCCTTCACACCTTTTGAAACATCCTTTCGGCAGAGGAAGCCGAACTGACGGTGCTTGCATTACACGATCTTGAGATGTGCCGAAGTGACGTTGTTGTTTTCAGCTTGTAGATACGTCCTGTACTCTCATCAGAAATCCACTCACTGGACTAGTCGCCTGTCTGTTGGTCACATTGAATTGAGGTCTTCTTTTCGGTGTTTGTGCAGTTGTTGGAGACAGACGGCGGAATGATGGGGTGGCCCCGGATGGCGGTACGTCTGCGTCCTCTGCTGCTTTGGCCAGCCGACCTCCTTAATTGTCTGCCATCTCCCTCCCCCACCAAAACGCACGTGCAGCCCCTTTTTTGTCTCCCATGCCGTCTTCTTGCTCTGTTTTGTTCCCGATGGACCAGCTTTTGTGAGTCTGTCTTACCTCTTCCCTGTTCCTTCACGTGTATTTGTATGGGACCTGCTATCCCTTCTCCTTGCTTCACTTTTGTCTGTGCGCACTCTTGCTGTGCTCAGTCATCTTTTCCGACATCGTCTCCGGCGAGCACCATACAGTCGGAATCGAAAGGGACACGGGGCAGGTGTACGCTTGGGGAAGTAACCGCAGGGGCCAACTTGGACTGGGCACCACTGTCGTCTTGTCAGTCAACAGACAGACAGACACATCGACGTAACATTTTCAATGTTTTCAATGAAGGTTTTCCTTTTCTTTCAGTTCGAATGAAGTCTGCTCGATGGCTAGAAAGAGAGAGTGAACTCGACAGAAAAACCCAGTGCAGGCGGAAGATTTGCTCACAAAAAGGGAGGCGGAGCCAAGCGGTCCGGCGTCTCCTTTCGCCGTGATGTTCACCGTCTCTCTCTTCACAGACACCAAGGGTGTGCACGATCTACAAGCGATCTCTTGCTTCTCTGCCTGCCTGCATATGGAGGGTGAATGAATGTGCGAGGGCAGCTACACTTCCGTTCCCACCAAAGTCCCGGGTGTGGACAAGGCTCTGAAGGCATGCACAGGGAACAGCCACACGCTTGTCCTCATGAAAGCCGGCACGGTCATTGCCTTCGGTGCGAATTGGGCAGGACAGCTTGGCAAGGGCCGTTCTGACGCAACGCCGCACTCGCCTTTCCAGATTTCCAGACTCAAGAGCATCCAAGACATCGCCTGTGGGAGGCACCACAAGTCAGTGAGGGCTCTTTCTGTGTGCCCAACTGTCTTAAGTCTGTCTGCCTGTCTGTCTGTCTGTGAAACATATGGTCTATGGTCTGTCTGTCAGTGAGTCAGGTAACAAGGAAGTGAGGGCGGAAAGGTTGGTGGAGGGCGCCATGACAGATCGCGAGAGACGAACAAGATATAAGTAATGAGAGATGAGATGAGAAGAGAAGGGAAGAAAGAAGATGGCCGCACAGATGGACACATGGAGATGCAACCAGAAAGACAGGCGGACGGTTTCGCATTTCTTTGTTCTCCTCTCTCCGTACCTTCCTGCTTACAGCATCGCTTTGGACTTCAATGGAAACGTGTTCACCTGGGGTCAGGGTCACTGGGGCCAGTTGGGGCACGGGAAGCGTCAGAGGCACCTTGCGACTCCAACGGTGGTGACGGATCTGTCCGGCAAGGGCGTTGCTTCAGTTTACGCTCGGTCCTCCAAGAGTGCGGCACTAACGGGGGAACAGCAGATTTTTCTTTGGGGATACAGAACGGGGGGCAGAGTGAAGGTAGGTCTATCGGTTGGTGGCAGCTGCTTGGGCTTCTGATGATTGATTGCTTCAACTTTACTCTCGGTGACTATTCTTTCTTTTAGACAGAAAGAGAGGCGGATCGGGAGGGCAAAGTTGCGGCAGAAGGTCTTTGGCCGCACTGCATGACTGCGGAGGCGTGCGTGCGTGCTGCATGTTGGAAATGTCGACAGAGTTTTGGAATGGACCTCTGCCTCGTTCTTTCTCTAGACCATTTGAGTCTGCATGCATGCATGCCTCTTCGATGTGCTTGGGGGGCGTGATTTCTTATTCCTGTTCTCTCTCTAGCAGTCTGTCTCTCCAGTCTGACGTGAGGTTGGACGAAGCTGCAGAATTAAGCAGATCGGACATAGGGGGAAAATGTTTTTGCTGACAAGTACGACAGGGAAAGATCACCCCCCAACGAAGAAATCACTGCATGTGTGTGTGCATGTGTGTGTGTGTGTGTATGTGTCTGTGTGTCTGTGTCTGTGTCTGTGTCTGTGTCTGTCTGTCTGTCTGTCTGTCTGTCTCTCTCTCTGTCTGTCTCTGTCTCTGTCTCTGTCTCTGTCTCTCTCTCTCTCTCTCTCTCTGTGTGTGTGTGTGTGTGTGTGTGTGTGTATGTATGTGTGTGTGTGTGTGTGTGTGTGTGCGTGCGTGTGTGTGCGTGTGTGTGTGTGTGTGTGTGTGTGTGTATGTGCAGGAGAAGAAGTCCTTTTCCTTCTGGAGGTGGGCGACCACGCACAGGACCTATCACGCCTTCACCCCTCAGGAGTTGGTTGTGAAGTCCGACGAGTTCTGGAACCCCAAGAAGTACTTCATCGGCCTTAGCTTGGGGGTCTTCCATATGCTTGCTTGGACAGAAGACGGACAGTTGTGGGGGTGGGGATCAAATCACCAAGGGCAGCTCGGTCTTGGCTCTAACCGCTTCTTCAGACCCGACGCAAACCCCACCATCCTCTTCAACGGGGGCGTTAGAGAGGCGCGCGCTGGTTACTGGCACTCTCTGATTCTCAAAAGGGTTGGTTGGTTGCTTTGTTCGATTCAGGACCTGCAGGGAGACGTGAATTGAATGTTGGTGGGTGTGTCCAGNGGGGGGGGAGGAAGCGAGGGAGTGAGAAAGAAAGGGAAAAAGAGAGAGAGAGAGAGAAGAAAGCGAAACGAAAAAAGCTTCATGCTGTCCGGCTAAGAAATCGATATGGGAAATTGAAATGCTACACAAACGAGCCAGGAAGAGACCAAGTGAAACCGACACATACTACATTCTCCACTCACTTTGTCCCCCTTTCTCTCACAGGACGGTTCCGTGAAGGTCTCCGGTTCGCGCGGCCCGTGTCTAGGTCTGGGAGAGAAGCAGAGTGGGACAGTCCGCGTGTTCACCTCTGTCCCCTCTCTCTCTGGCGTCTCTGGTCTTCCCTCTGCTATGACGATGTCCTGGAATTCGTTTGTGAGGACAGGGGATGGGGGGTGGTTGGGGGCAGGGAGGAACAGCTACGGGTCTCTGGGGGTTGGAGACGGCGATCCTCGATTTGACTTCACAGGTACGTGGGTGGGTCCAGTGACTGCATGCTGCACAGCTAGATCGACACACCAGTGATCGAAGAACTGTGTGTGCGCGCAGTGGGTGTTTCTTTCCAGGTGGCCTTTGTTTCAGGTATGCAAAGGAAAGTGACGTTTCTTGCCCTTAAGAAAACACCTGTGAATGTCCCCTTTCAATACTGTCCCCTCCCTTTCCACCTCTTTTTTGCACTGCTTCTTGAAGTCCAGTTAGATATATCGAAGAGGATAAACTAAGGGTCTCAGGAGTAGAGAGACTCATCCAGAGTAGATGGGTCTTCCACATCTCGATAGACCAGCTTCGCATGCACGTTCTTTTTGACATAGGAACCGCACGCATTTCCCTGCAAAAAGAAAAACGCATGTGTCACATGACCAGCTGCACATACTGTCCGTGAATGCCCTCTTTCTCTCATCTTGTCTGACCTCCCCCCGAATGCCGATCATCTACCCGATCAACCCTCCCTTTGCAGCCTTGGCAGTTCCCACCGCCTTTACCAACACCAGTGCTGGCGCAGTGACCCTGATGACGACAGCAGAGAGGGCCGAGAAGGGCACAGTGGACATCCCTCTGGACAGAGGAGAAGAGGAAGAGGGGAGAAGGATGACGAGGGAGAGGACAAGGTGACGGTCCCAGGAGACGTGACGTCGGACGATGGAGTGACAGAAGATGAGGATGAAGAGGAGATTGAACTAGAAAAGGAGGAGGAGTCAGCAGCAGGCGTCCCCCACTCAGAGAGAGGGCCGCAGCCGATCGTGTCAGAGGAAAACCTAGAAGAATCTGAGGAGGATGAAAGAGAGGACCGGGGAGAGGTAGACGTCGCGTCTGGATGGAAGGCATACGTTTGGTCGGGGTTCAGAGAAAGGCCGCTCATGTGGTGGAGTATCTTCGGTTGTGTGATCCTGGCATGCGTTTCGGTGCCTATCGTACTCATCGTGGTGTTCTGCATCAAGGTTCGTGCAATTTGCTTCAGTGATTGCCTCTTTCTTTGTCCCCCTGTCTCTCTCAGTCTCCGTCTCCCTCTCCATCTCCCCCTCCCCCCCCCCCCCCTGTGTGTGTGTCTGTGTGTGTGTGTGTGTGTCTGTGTGTGTGTTTCTCTCGCAAGCCCCTTCTTCTTTCACTGTGTCCGTCTCGTTCCTTCTTTCCTTTCTTTCTTCTCTCCCTGCCTTCTTCCCGCTTGCAAACCCGTATGCATCAGATACATCCTGTGCCCTGCAATGCAGCCCAAGAGAGACGGAGACGAGACGAGACAGCCCCTGACAAGCCCACAGGAAGAAGCCAATGCCGTCGGTGAAGATCAGGAGGAAGGCGGGGGAGGGTAGGCTGACGCTGTGCAGGATGCTGCAGACTGACCGGACGGGACTGCGAGAACGGAAAAGAGGGGGGGTTGATGGTCCGGGTGTCGATTACATCTCTCTGGCAGTGCATGGCTGAATCGGATCGAGAGGCGAACTGCTTCCTTCGTTCATACGGTCCATCCGTCCAGCCCAGATAGCAGAGAGATTTGTATAGTGGACGGGTGTACTGTACATACTACTCACGTCTCTGCCTGACGTCTCTTCTGGCCTACGCCTGAATTCAATCACGCGCTCGTTTCGCCTTTAGTCTCTGTTGTTTTGCTTGAAATTGTCCTCCAGCCTCACCCTTCAGTTGGGTCTTTCAAACAGCAGCGACCCTCGGAAGGCCCCTCATCCTCTTGCAGAAGTACATCGCATTCCAAACTCGTAAGCGTACGTGCGATAATCAATCGCATGCACACAGGCAGCTTGAGAAAAAGCTTCAGCTAAAAACATTGGGTCATAGAAAATTTAGGGGATCTAACAGAAAAAAAGAAGCGGCTCATGAGAAAGGACTGTAAGGCTCATAAGCTTTAACCATGTATCGCAGGCTGTTCTATAGTATCTGTTAGTCAACTTTGACAGTGGCAGTAAGTATACAGTACACTAAATTAAGTGTACTCATTAATTACTGTGGATGTGGTTTTACGTGACAGCAGTATGCTAACTAGTATGGAACTATACTGTCTCACTCTAGGTGAATAAACGTGAACGGAACTTGCATGTTATGCCCTGCAGTTGGTCAGAGCCCAAGTGGTATCATAGGCTCACTCATCATCCGACTCTTCGATCGCGCGGCTGGAAGACTTTGAATTGACAAATATCAAAGATGTTGCGCCAACGTTGGCATACATTGAAAAGAGGCCTGTGGGGGTAGCGGTTGCAAGCAGCCGCCACCGTCTTTTAGGGGAAGTAATTATGGCAAAAAAAGAAGTGGATTTTCTAGGGAAGGACCCTAGAAGACCAAAGTCACCGGTCGTTTGAATTTATATCAAAGTTGTTTCTTGGAGTTTTTGTGAGAATTATGATTAATATAGTAATGCATTACATACCTCGTTTTCAGAGTTGTGAAACTTTTGCATAATTAGTATATCTACTAGTTAATAAAGCAGCAACTTTGCCTGCAACGATATAAATGAAATCAACTTCTCTAGCAACGTCTTTTAGATCAACTTTTGTATGTCTGGTTGCATATTTACTTTTAAAGGTTTAAAGTTAAAGTTTAAAGTTTTACAAGCAAACTATATTATAGGGAAGAAGAGGAAAAGGAAGTGCCATAAAGCTGAGTGATTGTCACCTCAATTTTGGTACGTGCTCTAACTTTATCGTATCAATAAAAAGTCATATGCAATTTCAAATCTATCAATTTTACGTTCTTAATCTCTATTAGTACTAGAGTGAGTCTCAGTGACTAGTGTATATACACTGCCACACAGGCATATTTTTTTTACGGAACTAATAATTTATAATTTTATATATATATTTTTTTAATTTTTGAAACACACATCAGAAATGTTCTGATAACTATTGTCATGAGAAAAATGATCAGAGTGACAGTAAGTCAGTAACTCAGTGAGGAACCCTAAGAGGTTAACCTCAAATCTTACCTCAAATATCAAATATTTGAGGTTGAAGCTCAAATCAAATCAAATCAAATCAAATCAAATATAATCAAATCAAACATGGTCACTA
>JAHBMJ010000232.1:36026-53087 GCA_018398765.1 Chromera velia | reverse complement strand
CCCACCCACCCACCCACCCACCCACCAAGGTATGAGATTCTGGTGTTCAAGCTCGTGTCGAAGAACGGAGCGGTGCCCAAAACTTGGATGGCCTCACTGCAAGTACACACACAGTTGAGGGAAGAGGTCAATACGCTACCGCAACACTCAAAATACTCTGTCGGGTAACAAAAACACGTTAAAGACATGCTCGCACTCTGCGTTTCCGTTTGCAAACACCGAGAAAGATGAAGAAACCCAAGTGAATGAGAGGGACGCAGGCAGAGAAAGTGCGGAGACGGGTGAGTTGACGGACCAACATGGAGTGAAGAAAGCAACCATATAAAGCAAGACAGGCACACGCTGCACAGACACCCAACTCACCGGGGCACCATGTTCTTTCCTGCAAGAAGCTTCAGCAGCGTTGACTTGCCTGCACACGCAAACAGAGGGGATAGATCAGGACAGACGGGACAAGCGTAAACAAGTGAGAAAGTGGGAGGGGGGGAAGGCAGAGGAAGAAGTAAGAAAAGGACTGCGGAAGCGTTGGTGGCTGATGCAGTGAGCAAGCGAGTCAGGAGGGAGGTGCTAAGTCAGCACGAGCGAGCTGGAAAGTGAGTGACGGAGGGAATGAGTGAATGGACGCATTCAGCAAGCGAGTGTGTGAGTTGGTGGGGTGAGGAGCAGCTTGCCAAGCAAATGAGTTGACTTGAATGTCCGCAAGCACATGCAAAAAGAATGACTGAGCTTGTCCAGATTCTTAGGCACATAGAAACGCAGGCAGAGAGAAAAGAGTGGTTCAATGGAAGCCACAGAGGGCAAGGAGAGAAAGATAGGAGCACGTCAGGAGACGGGAAAATCCATCAGACTCACCCGCACCGTTTTCACCGACAAGGAGACACCTGCAGAGGGATACGAGGGGCATGCACGTTCATCGTAGACAGGCACTAGGACAGTGCTTGAGAGAGAGTGTCTAGCTCACCTTGCGCCTTTCGGCAGCGAGAAGGAGACGTTGCTGATCACCTCCTTCATCATGTAAGAGAAGGAGAGATTCTGGACGACCAAACTGTCTGAGGGCGTCATTGTTTCTGATCCCGTACCCATACTCTATCAGCAAATGCGAAAACTCGGGTTTTGAATGGCTGAATCTGAGTTTGACGGATCGAGTGTGTGTGATACCTATGTCAGTGTCAGAGGCAGGGAAGAATCGATCCTGCAGGGTTAACTAATTGACGAAGCCCGATATATATGCCCTGGCCCTTGAATTGTGACCAAATAGGCGTATACCACCCTGACGTACCTATAGACAAACACCTGCCAACATCCACTGACTTGCACACAGACAAACACCATGTCACCCTTTGCTCTTATATTTTGCGCCATTGTCATACGTCTGTCATCGACGTGCATGCGCGCGATGAGAGCGCTTACACCGCTTTCAGATAGGGCCCCACCTGGAGCTGGCCATTTTTTTTTTTACAAAAAAAAAAAGAATTGAAAAATGAAAAAAAAAACCATACAGATTCATCCATACAGATCAGTCGATGCAAAGGGTGGTTGAATGGTCACAATTCAAGGGCCAGGGCTTCGTAGAGTCAAACTATAAAAACGCGTTTTTCTCAAAATGACTTCTTTTTCTTTCTGACTGACAGAACATGCGAACGGAAGGAAAAGGCCACCCAACCGACCTACCAAGTAACTGACCCACTTGTGTTCTCTCCCTGCCTGCCTTCTTCCCTTCTCTCTCTCTTTCGCTCTTCTACCACAAGCTTTCTACCATCAAATACACTGTCTGACTGAATATGCCCCTACCTTTCACTTTCTACCAACCGATTACCAAGCCCCTCCGTACAGTGTACACTCGTCTGTTTTGTTTATCTTTCATCACTCTTTTCTACCATGTCCTGCCCACCGCACCTCTCTGCTCTTTCATTCACTGACAGTCATTCGTCTATTCAGTCACACTTCTCCTGCCACACATACTCTCTGCTCCCGTGAAATGCCTGTCTCACTCTTTCTTACCTACTTACCTCGATCCTTTCTCCTTCCTTTTCTCTCACTGAAACGTATGCGCCGTCTCTCTGCACTCTTTCTCCCTCTCCCACCTTCTTTCTCTCTCTCTCTCTCTCCTTCTCTCTCTCTCTCTCTCTCTCTCTCTCTCTCTCTCTCTCTCTCTCTCCTTCCCTGCTAGCTCTGTACACCCAACCTCTGAACTAGCTTGCGTGCACCCTCACACTCAGTGACCTACCTACCCACCCACCCAACCACTCATCCATCTATTCATCCATCTATCCATCCATCCATCCACACACACACACACACACACACATAGAGGGAAGGGGGAGGGGGGGGGCAAAAAAGGGTCCAAATCGAAGAAGACCAACTTTCCGAGAAACGCCGTCCAGAAAGAGAGTCAGTCGCTCCAAGTAACCTGCAGAGACGGCAGAGACGGCAAAGACGTTTATTCAAGAGAAAAAAGAAATCAAAGTCACACAGCTCACGATGCCCTGGCCCTTGAATTGTGACCAAATAGGCGTATACCACCCTGACGTACCTATAGACAAACACCTGCCAACATCCACTGACTTGCACACAGACAAACACCATGTCACCCTTTGCTCTTATATTTTGCGCCATTGTCATACGTCTGTCATCGACGTGCATGCGCGCGATGAGAGCGCTTACACCGCTTTCAGATAGGGCCCCACCTGGAGCTGGCCATTTTTTTTTTTACAAAAAAAAAAAGAATTGAAAAATGAAAAAAAAAACCATACAGATTCATCCATACAGATCAGTTGATGCAAAGGGTGGTTGAATGGTCACAATTCAAGGGCCAGGGCTTATATCTGTATCGCATGGAATGCTAGTAAGGAACTTTTTGTGTGCCATGAATTGCGGTAAAAAAAACTTTTTGCGTGTCCTGCAAGCCCTGACTCGGTCTGAGCGCCTGCGCGATTTTGGTGGCGCGGGTTCTGACATGGAAGTCTGACAACACGTCGAACCAGTCTTCCTCAATTTCCAGCTCTAGTATCACTGTTTCTTTACTCGCAGTGTGAGAACGACGCAGACTTTACTCAAGCATCCGGGCCCCAACGTCATACGGCACGATGCTGCCCCCGTGAATTTCCTTCTCTAAGCTCTGTTTGTCTCGGACACCGTGGAACTGATTGTCTCTTATATAGATTGTCAGATTTCATCTCACAGCCGTGGATTGTGTCAGTTATTTCGATACTGTACTGAAATTGACTCATCGTAGACGCCGAAAAGAGCTTTTACCGGATATTCCAGGCTGCCGGAGACGGCCGTGGCAACAGTTTGTTTGCTGCCCGTTTCTTGAAGCCAGATGAGTTCGCCGATTGTGAAGAAAGAGCCTCGAAGGAAGACCTCACAGGTAGACCTTAATGGTGGCTCCTCCTCCTCCGCTCCCTCGGGGCCTCCGAAGAGCGGGGAGTTTCTCATGAAGTGCGTACAGGCAGTGTCGACGATAGTCAAACAGAACGTCAAGTACAAAGGGTTCATCCTTGCGGAGAAGAACCAGTCACTCAAAGGCTTTGACCAGGGAGTGGAAGAAGTCTGCAAAAAGCTGTGGCAGTCACTTTGTTATGAGTTGAAAAGAGAGTTCGTTATATTCGGGGATGGGGACGGCTGGTGGGTGGGCGCAGTTGACGCCTTCTGTGTTCATCTGAAATCCCTTGTTGGAGAGAACTTGAAGACAGAGCTCTCGACTCTGAATGGTTCCTCAGGGGCGAACCTGATTGAAAAAAAGATGAAGGAGGCGATTCGCTCTCTGAAGGGGGGTAGGTGGGCGGGGGAGGTGATTGAGGGAGTGAAACAGAGGGTTACAGATTTCCTTTCAGGAGAACTACTAGAGAAGGGAAGGATGTGCAAAATAGACGTCGAGGGAGCCTCCGAAAAGATCAGTCTGAAACCCTTGCTTTGTGAGCATCTGAGGAATGCCATTTTGATGTGGATGGACGATAATTTCAGACAAGAGCTCAATTTGGGGCAATCACGGAACCTCCCCGAGCAGCTGGAGAACGCTGCAGAGCAAGCCGTTGACTCTGTTTTCTCTTGGGAGATCTGCTGGAAAGAGGAGGCAGATCTTTGGGGAGAGTTTACAAACACCACAATTGTCTCCCAGACGTTTATTCAGTGGATCAATCACGTCCACAAGAAAATGCAGAAGAGGGAGACGACGGGTGGGGAAACGACACAGCAGAGTATTGTTAGATGTCTTCGGGAGGAACTGCCAGAATTTCTGCGGCTGTGGGAAGGAATGTGCAGGAACAAGTTGAAGTCCCTCCTGTCAGCCTCTCTGACAGAGACTTTTGCAAACAGCCTCACACAGGCCAAAAAGCAGAACGAAGGTTCCCTTCCCCTGATGATAGATACAGATGTTGCGGGCATACGAACTACGAATCTGATTCCCCCTTTTTTCCTCCGTCTCCTTCGGGATTTGGCACTCGACATGTGCTGTCAACTCGATCGGCTTCCAGACGATCCGATCGTGAAGGATAAAAAGGCGGGGGCGCTTGACAAGCAGAAAACTGCAAAAGTCAAAGAGGACCTTAGAGATATCAGAAACACGCTAGACTTGCATCAGAAGCCAGTTAGAGAGAAAGCGAAAATAAGAGCATGGAGGGAGACTGGAGACTGGGACGCAGTGACCGCAGCGGTCCGCGAAGAAAAAGAATCAGAGAGCGGTCAGTCGGGGCAGTTGCCAGCTGGGGGAAAGAACGGAAAGGGGATTCCAAACTTTGTGCTGTTTCGAATCCCATGCGTCTTCCTCCTCTGCAGAGTTTTTGCCTCTTTCCTCTTTCTCCCTTCAGAAATGTTTCTCTCTACTCACCCTCTTTAAATGTTTCTGCTGCTATCGATCTCTCCCCCTGCATGTGTTGTCTCTTCCTCCCTTTCCTCCCCTTCCCCTGCAGCGAAGGAGGCTGCTGCTTCTTCCTCTGCGCCCAAGGGGCGTGGGGAGAAGAGGAAGAGCACAGGTGATTCTTGTGCGTCCAACGCGCGCTCTGTTGCCTCGAAAAGCAATGGGGGCAGTGCCAACCTCAAGCGCAGAGGGTCTGCAGGTTTGTCTGCTGCCTCGTTGACTCGTCGTCCCTCTCCGCCCCCACGAGGGTCGACAAAGCAGAGAGAGGGAGAGGGGGGGCTAAGAAAGATGGGCAGCCGTGACTCTCTGAAGCGTCAACAGGAGGGCAAGAAAGGAGAAACCGAAAAGAGAGCAGAGGGAAGAAAGGGCTCCAATCCAGCAGCAGTCCTGAAAGACCAACAGAAAAGGAAGGGGGACCGAAGAAAACAGACCAAGGAAAGCCGGGCTCAACCCCCTCAGTCCTCAAACAGCCTCAGACGACCCCCACACACCGACAAACCAAGCTCGATCCACCCTAGACAGCCCCGCTCCTCCCCAAGTGCAGAGAGCATCCAGATCTCATCCTCAGAAAGCGACAGCGACAGCGACGGTGATAGCGACAATGACAGTGAGAAGGACTGCGCTGTCGCCGCAGCTCTTGCGTTTGCCAGAAAAAAACAACCCTCCCCCCAGGAACCCACTGCCACCTCTGTTGCCGTCTCCACTCTCACCGATGCCCCAGCGCCCCCAAGTCAGCCCAGCAGTGCCTCTGCCCCGAAATCCCAAAGCCCCCTCCCAGTTGCCCCTATCGAGGCAGCCCCTCCCCAGCCAGTGACTGGACCTCAAAATGGTCCACGCCCTTCCGTCTCCGACCCGCACGAACTCCCCGCCGACCCCCACCAGACCCTTCACCATTTCAAGCTTCCAGACCGCAGTCCAATTCCTCCCCCTCCCCAGGAACAGTCCATGCCGGTGAAGGTGAAAGAGGAGGAGGAGGAGAATAGTTTCTCTCAGTCGAGGTCTGAACAGTCGCAGACCCTTTCAGGGAGAACCCAAATTCTTCGGCCACTCCCCTTACATGCTGCTGCCGATCGGCTCCCTCAGTTTGTCTCCCATCAGCACCCTGACGCTGTCAGAGGACAGACGGCAGACATGAGGCTGGCAGTGCCACTGTATCTGTCTCAGAGCAGGTGCCCCAGCCTGCCCTGCCTGGAGGGGGCGATGAGGTTCTCCCCGCCCCTCCACACAGCCAGTTTGATCCTGGTCTTGCCTTCTCCTCAAGGCAGTCCCTTTCGGCTCTTCCTCCTGCCGCACAGACCCACCAGAGGGGAGGGGCACCTGCTGGGTACACGCACGGCAGTCAGAGCCTCCTCCCCCTGAGCAGAGGACAAGAAGAAGAAGCGGAGATGCAGGAGCAGGGATATCGAGGTACGGCCAGGCTTGACCGTTTGAACTCTTCACCCCGCCGCAGTGTGTTCTCAAGGGATCCCCCTCGCCCTCGTTATGAAGAAAGACATGATGAACGTGAGGGCGGGTCTCGCGGTATGAGTCTACATGAGGAGCCGTGCAGACATGCATGGGGAACTCATCGCAGTGTGCCCCAACAATACCTACCGACCGCACACTCCCCCAGTTATGGGGGGCACGCATCTGAGGGCGGTGCCGTGCAGAGAGAGACTTCCTTCAAGCCTCCTGTCATTCTTTGTGTGCCCCAAACTTTAAGTGGCAGGGAGGGGGAAGGGCGTCTTGGTGGGTTTCAACGGTCCGCCTCTTTGGGGGGACAGGGGGGGCAGAGGTCTTCGAGTCCTCATCGTGGTTTGGAGAGAAATTGGGGACGTGAGAGGGAGTACAGAGGGAATTTTGGAGAGAGGGTGGGCAGGAGAGAGAGGCAAAGGGATCGATCCCGTTCCCGTTCCCACTCGCAGTGACTTCAGATGCAGGGGAGATTTGACGACAGGTGGGGTGTTGTTCGAGTCAAAGAGGAGGAGGATTATGATCGTTATGAACAGAGTCGAGAGGAGAAAGCCTTGGACGATTATTACGAAGGTCGCCACAGCGGAGGTTCCACGTCCCGCTGGGATCTTAGGGGAGGGCCTTTTCGTTGACGTGATCGAGTTAACGGGTGAGCGTGGGAGTCAGCAGCACGAAGGGAGAAGAAGCTCGTGGAGGGGAAGCGCAATCCAGTTCGTTGCTTGATGACTTCTGCTCAGTCTCCCTCTTTTATTCCCGACTCAGCTGGAGGCAAAGTCCTTCTTTCCTCCTTTCCCTTTCTTTTTCCTTCTCTCTCTCCAAGTCAGTTCAACTCTCTCCGTATGATTGCATGGCTGCATGACTCGTTGGGATGAGTGATCTCAAGATGCTTGCTTGTTCAGTCTCAATTCAGGCATGCACCTTTTTCATCTCTCTCTCTTTCTGTGTTCGCTTGCTTGCTACAGGAGGCGTCCTCTTTTCTGTTCTCCTCTCCGGGGGGACTTTTGAGTTGAGAGGAGGGAACACACTGTCAGAGATACCTCATACACTGTACGGGGGTCCTCCCAGTGGGAGTCGATATGTCCGTCAATGCAGGTGGTCGGATGGAGCAGCGACAGGTTGAGGGAGGGAGACTGAAGGGGTCCTCCTGGAGAGAAGACCGTCGTTGCATTCCTACTTCGTTGTGTGCTTGTATCTTCCCTTTCTATGGTTCATAAGGAAAGAGCGTATGTAAATCCTTGGACCGTTTCGAGTCCCTGTACATTTTTCGGAAAGAGAAAGAGGCCCACACACAGACCTTTGGTCAAGTTCGGGATCGAGCAGTTTTGTTGAAGAAATTTTACTTTTCCTCCTTGTTTTGTCCACAAAGCTGTGTATCCTTTCTCTCCTTCCGCGCGTCCTTCCTCCCTGCCTCCCGTCATTCCCGATCGTTGGATCACTCATTGCAGCATGGGGAGAGGGAAAGAGATCAGGACGCGGAAAGGGGGGGGAGAAAGGCAGATTGTCCCTTGTCCCCCGATCTTCAAGCAATGTCTGTGTAATCAATCGCACATACAAACCTCCTTTCCGCCACCTCTTATCATCTCTTCGCAATTTTTATCTCATGTGCTGGTGCTGAGTGTCTTTCCTGAAGCCTTGTCTGCTCGATCTTTACGGTTTGATTCGGAATGAAGGTTTCACCGTATGTCGTCGTATCTATTTAAATTGATCTGTTTTTTGAAATTTGTCATGATGATGATGATTGTGGCTCATGAGAACTGCCAGTCCTACTTCTCCCTCCCACTCATGTGGTACTCACCTCCTCCTGCAGTTCACTCACTCACTCACTCACTAACTCACTCACGTCCTTCGATCACTCTAGCTGTCTCGATCGTGTAGACGGGACGGCAGGAAGGCAAGCCAGAAGAAGAAGGAGAAGAAGAAGAAAATTCGTTCAGACAGACAGACAGATAGACAGACGGACGGACGGACAGACAGACAGACAGACAGCGGAGGACAGACGATAAATTACTCGAAAGAGATTTTGGATTCCATTTTCTTGTGCGACAATTCGTCCTCTTTTCCTGCCTCATGTCTTTCCTCTCTCATCCAACCCTCCCTTTGAAACTGCCGTCTGATTCGTCAAATAGACAAAGCAAAGAGTGAATGAACTCTGCTCGAACAGGGGGGAGGTTGCAGTTCTTCGCCTTTCCGGCTGCGTATTTTGTTTGTCTTCGTCTCGCTTCCCTTTCTTTTGTTACGGTTGACAAGCGGGGTGACGAACTCATGCAGTCGGCCTTTTCTTTCGGGGACTCCCGATCGATTCTGCTGCATCGTGCAGCAGTACACGCACGTGTGAGTACATCTGTCAAGAACCGTACCGCATGTCCGTCCATTTCTCTTCCTCTTCTTTGTCTAGCTTGACAATAATCCCACTTAAGTGCACGGATCGGTTCGGAGGCCTCCTTCCCTTCCCTTCCCTTCCCTTCGCTTCCCTTATGCAGCAAGAGGGAAGGCTGTGCTCTGATTGCATGACCTCTTTTCGTCCTTTCGATCGCTCTCGTCTGGACGGACAGTCTTGTTGATTGCCCTTTTATTTCATCTCTTTCGTGTTCGATCACCCACCTTTCTCGCCTGCCCGTTTTTGTAACGTTCGCACAGGACCGATTGTCCCTCCTTCTCCCCCTGAATTTACTTCCTGCGATCGACCATGATTCATTCGACCGGCCCCCCGTTCCTAGTTCCTTTCTTTCTTCCGTTCCTTCCGTCCGTCCTTCCTTCCGTCTATTCATGAGAGAGGGGTTGGTTGGGAAGGGGAGGGAGGGGGGGTGATCGCGGAAGGCCTTAATTATCCATTTCGTTTCCCTCGCTCGGGGAGTTGAGGGGAGGGAGCTCTGGGATTCCGGGGCCTTCCTTACTTCGGGTCCTCCATGGGTCGGTTTATGCATCGTCCGGCCATCGGTGTTTGTGTACGTGTCCTCGTTTTTCAATGTTTCCAGATTCAACTTGCCGTGAAAATGCACGGCAGAATCTGGAAAGCACGTACATCTAAAAATCTCGAAAGATGTTGCGCCGTATCAACAGTGCGTGCCCCTCTCCGTCCCTCCTCCTGTCTGTCAAAAACGAAGACAAAAGAGACGAAAGAAAACTACACAGCCTGTGACTTTGAAGTCCTCCAAAGAGAGAGAGAAAGAGGAACACCGATTCAGGAAGCTGGGGTAATGGGCCTCATGCCCCACTTTTTGTGATTGGCAGATTGACTTGCTGGTCTTTGTTGCAAAACATGGCAAAAAAAGAAAGGGATGGAAGAAAGGCAAGAAAAAGAAAAAAGAAAGAGACAGTTACAGAGATGGATCATTTTTCATCCACACGCCGCGGCACAAAGACGGATCATCACTTTTTCACGGAGATTGCATGGTCTCTGCGTTTTGCTCAACTCGGCAGTGCCCGCATGCATGATGCCGTCTTAATTTCTCCATGCACGCGTACTTCTTGCCAGCTGTTTAATTTCTATCTGTCCTCTCGGGAAGACTTTTTTCCCCCTCCCTTTGTTCTTCTCCACACGCAGTCTGCATGCGATATGAAAGACCACTTTTCAGTCAGTCAGGCTTTGCGAGGTCATGCATCGATCAGAACCAAGTCTCCCCTTCCCTGCCCTCCTCTTTCATACACACACAGAGCGCTAAAGCTATCGGAACGAAACAGTCAAGCGGAGAAATCAAAGTGTGCTCCAAAGTATTAGAGGAAGGAAGTGTTGAAGGGAGGTAGAGCCACACACTGTCGATAGAGAGACAAAATCGGGGAAGAGAAGCCGCATGAAATTGAAACGCACAAAAAGAAAAGCAGAGGAAGGGAAAGAGGGACAGTGAAGCATCCCCTTTCAACATCACGAAGGGAAACGTGTACAGTGGCATGCTCTGCCATGCTGTGTATCTGACAATAGACTGAATAGAAAAAACAAGTTCAAACAACGCTGAGCGACGTCAGGAGCGATATAGCAGAGAAGAATATCTAAGAATGCACTAAAATAGGATTAAAAATACCTAGTAAAATGCATTTAGGAGTGTATAGCGCTACTATATATTATATATAGTACTATTAGTGCTATCGGTTTTTTTCAATGTTCATGTTGCACTCCTCAGTATTCATCTACTGATGTTTCTAGTCCTTCGGCCTTCCCGCAAAAACTTGCCAAAAAGGTGGTGCAAAAAGTTATTTATGTGCTTATATGATACTGACCTTATATATAAAACTAAACGCAATTCCCAGAGAATTTAGTAGAATTTAATGGAATTTACTGTTGGAATTTAGTTGAATTTGAATGGATTTGGTGGATTTTAGTGGGATTTAACATGTAATCTACTTGTTCAGATTCCACTAAATTTCATAAACTTTTGAAACTCATTTCTCGCGATCTATAATTAAAAAGATGGGAGCTCCAAGCTCAAATTAGCAGCGCTTATACACATACTAACTTATATACATCTTGTATATCTCTTTAAAAGACGCAAACTGAGTATTCAAGTCAATATTAAACTGTTTACTGATCGCTTCATAACACTGCCGGTAACAAGCGGAGAAGAGCGTGACAAGTGAACTTTCATTGTCTTTCAAATAAAATGTTAGTCATCATGCAATCAAGAGGATTACGTACGTAGCTGCTAACCGCCCTTCCCAATCTACTATCGTACCTACCAATCCAACATTATTGGGTCAGTTCAATTCCAAACTCTACCGTTCAACCTTCCTAGCATAGTTATATGGGGTGTGTGAGTGGGAGATCGATAATGAAAATGAATAATTGGCTTTGCCGAATGGACCACACACCGTCGAGATGCTTCACCCCGCACCAGTTTCAGCTTTCGAGTTCAAATTATTCTCTGCCGCCTGCCGCTGTGGTGCGGACGTGAGAACGGGTTCTCCGTCACTCCTGAACTCCAACCGAATGCCTGCCGGGGATGTCGCGGCAGTGCCTCCCATGTCGTGTTTGGCTTTTCCTGCTTGTGATACGCTTTGCACACTGGCAGTGCTTGCCTGTTGCTGTTGCTGCTTGAGGGGAGGGAGACTTCCTCTTGCCTCAGAGGCATTGGGGGAAGAGGCAAGAGCAGGGTCTCCAAAGGTGATGTTCACTGACTGGCCCTGCACTCCACATACACAGTGGACAGATAGAGAAAAAGACACGTAACGATTCACGCACAGATTGCTCGAATACAAAACACTATCAATGAACCAGGAAAAGGTTCTGAGAGGTAAGTGGAAATGTGGAAATGTGCATTTGGAGGCACGGAGTCACCGAATCACTTTCTCTCTCTGCCTTGTTCCCTCTCCCTTGCCCTCCTCCTCTCTTCCCTTCCCTTCCGCCCCCCCCCCCCCCCCCCCCCCCCCCCCCCCCCCCCCCCCCCAACGAGCGCCCGCGCGCGATGCGTCTAAAAGGGAGTCCAAAAAGAAGAAACAAAGACCTCAAAACAAGTCCGTGCAAGAGTTTCCACGACTGATTCGAATCAACCAGGTACAGAGAACTGACCGGGTAGAAGAGGCAGACGATAGGGTAGAGGGAGGGCGTCATGTCATTCCGAATGATGGACGTTGCCAACAGATGCCCGTTATAAAACCTGATCGTGAGACAAAAGAGGGGAAGAAAGAAGGAAAGCTCCACGCACAATACCAGCAGAGAAACACGATTTTTTCTTTTGCATTCCGAATCCAGACCAGCCTCCCGTCCCTTTCCGTATTGCATCGTTATGCAGGCAACTCCCTCAGTTGGAGAAACACGGTGAGTGCTTCAAAAGGGCAGCAAGCGAGCGGCAGCATTGTGTGAACCCCATCATACAAGATCGATCGTCCACCTGAAGCAGTTGTTGAAGAAAACTTTAATTGCGAGCTGGCATTTCACCCACTGTCAAAGTACAACGACCGACCGACCACTGGAGCTTTCTGTAGTTGGCAAGAAGTTTCACAGTAACCCTCGAGGCTTCCTTGAAGTGGACAACTGCCCGGGTGTCTTCTCCTGCCCCCGCACCCTGAAGAGAACGCCATGAAAAAACAGGGTGGGCAAGCGTAAAACAAAAACTCAGATGATTGATTCAACAAGTGTCAGCCAAAGGACTTTTGGATACAGCAACTGAAGCATGCCTCTGCAGTTGCACAAAGAAGAAGTGCTCAGATAGACTAAAACACACTCTTCAAGTCATTTCGAAATTCTCTGATGTTGTGAATGATAAAACAAAAACAAAATCGACTCACCCCCATCAACCCATTTCCAGAATTGTAAACGACTCCATCTTCAAATCGAATCTGGCTCCTCTCCTTGTCGCTCGGAATGTGCGCGACCATGCCGATGCAAAGACCACCTTTGGAGCTTCCCCCTCCTCCTAAAATCCTGCCGCTCCCACTTGCAGCTGCAGATCTCGAAGGACTGCTCCCCCCTCTGCCTCCCATGGTACCTCCTCCCCCTGCTGGCGGCAGAACACTTTCAGGCAGCCTGACGATGTCGACGTGGAACTGGAAGTCTCGCGAGGCCAGACAGGGCTTGTTCGTTGTTACTGCCTGCCAGCTGTGCATGAGTGCAGTGACATTGGAACCCTGAATCTGGAGAGAAGTCCCGTGATACGGGTTGATCTTCATGTCTGCAAATTGAATCAAAGCGACACGTTAAAAAAAGAAGAAGAAGAAGAAGACGAAGAAGAAGAAGATCAGAAAGTCAACCAACTGCACGAAGTGCATCCCGTTCTGCAAACACAGAGTGAGAAAGGGCAGAAGGACATGGAAGAGGCGAAGGGGCAAATGCGGGAAATGACACTGCAGCGAAAGGGAGAAAAACAGTACATTGCCCTTCGACGTCTTTGAAAGAATAAATCCAGGCGGTGTGCACTTCCTCCACAAACCCACCGTGGGGAGTCAGCTCCAAAATGTTCAGGCGGTTGACCGCAAAGTCAAAAGCGTACCGGAGCTTCTGCACACAGACTCACACACAAACACAACCACGCACACGTGTATCTTCATCGACACAAACGCTCACATAGACACTCAAAAATGTCGGCACACAGCTTGCCGAACCAGACATCCGTCATTCCTCTGACCACTCACCGCGTTTCGCTTCTTTTGGCGAATCTCATTGTCCTTCTCTTTGTGTGTTTGTGTGTGTGTGTGTGTGTGTGTGTGTGTGTTTTGTGTGTGTTTTGTGTGTGTGTGTGTGTGTGTGTGTGTGTGAGTGAGTGAGTGTGTTGGGTGTGTGTGTGTGTGTGTGTGTGTTTTGTGTGTGTGAGTGAGAGAGAATGGACGTCGACGCACGAAGAAATGGGTGGAAAAGAAATTCAAAGTGGAGGCGCACGTGCTGCTGCCTGGCTGTCTGCCTGTCCGTGTGCCTGCCTGCCTGCGTGCCTGCCTGCCTGCCTCAGGCGTCTGCGTCCTGTGCCGTTGTCCGTTTTGGTGTCTCTGTCTGTGTCTGTCTGTGTCTGTCTGTGTCTGTCTGTGTCTGTCTGTGTGTGTCTGTCTGTCTGTCTGTCTGTCTGTCTGCCTGACCTCAGGTACTGCCGGGTACTGGGGACTTGGTTCTGCTCTCTTGGCCCTCAGGTAGGACAGAATGAGGCCGAACGCTTCCGGGTCCTGTAGGGAATTTGGGAGAGCTCTGTTTTGGAGTGTGGGTGGGTGATTCGTTTGTCGACATATTGTTTTGTACATTCTGGAATATTGGTTGCCTCAAAACAACAGGAATTGCCCTCACAGTGCAAAGTACTACAAATACGTCAAATAGCTTCCCTTTCTTCGGAGTGGATTTCCACATGAGGGAAGCCTTCCTTGTGTGTATCAATATAAAAGCAAGATTCCTGTCCTTGAGGGACACACAAACTGCCAGGAGCACCCACTGATCGCATCCAGAGAACCAGTACCACAGAAGAAATGGCACACGCTGACTGACTGACTGACTGACCACATCGAAGATGAATCTTCCCGTGCTGTCTCTTGGCGCTGTCTTTGCGATCTCTGGCCACGTGACTGCCTCCAGGGCGCTGCCTGGAGCCATCATCAACGTGGGCTTGTACGCGGACACCTTCTGCCCCCCTACGAGAAAGTCAATGCGGTCCTTTTCCTGCATCCGTGTATGCACAAAAATGAGAGTGGACCGACGAAAAGAGTGGACACAGCGAGAAGAAAAAAGGGTGGAACCGGGGGGGGCTAAAGGAGCTGAACAGGAGGAATGCATAGATGTTGCGACAAAGACAAATCAACACACTCACACACAGTCATAATCACTCACACACACACACACACACACACACGCATACACGCATACACGCATACATACCGACACACAATGATAATCACGCGCATGCACGCAAACAAACTCATGTACGCAACCCTGTAAACACCGAAATATGAAAGCAAAGACACTAACTGCGACAAAAACCCCGTCCTATGCGCGCAAAGATGTTGCAGAAAAAATGCTGAATGAGGATCGAAGCAGATGACACGGAGAGAAGCGGGCCAATACAGGTAGACAGACATAGGGATCTGCATGCCGCAGTTTTGAGTAAACCGTGCCAACTGACGTGAGCAACTAAAGGAGAAAGCATGGAGCGCATTTGCATCAGTCTTTTTTTCTCCTCTTCGATTTCTCTCTTTGTGTCCAACAATTCCATGTGCACAAGTTTCTTCTGTTGCGCAAGCTCGGTGTCCAGTGCATCTCTTCTGGCAATCACGGCTGCCCACTCCTTCGCAACCTTCGCCCTTTCCTCATCGAGCAGAGTCATCAGACGCCGAAAACTCGACTCGATCGCTGCGTAACTGAGCTCGCTTGTCATATTGCTGGTCAAACGGTCAAATCTTTCGGCGTCTCAACTTTCACAGAAGAGTGTTTGCAGACCCAAATTGAGGGGTCGCCTCATGCACTCTCTTCGTGCAGGAGTGGGCACGGCAGCGTGAGGGCAAAGTCAATCATCCATCCAGCACAGTTTTGTCAGTGGCACAGGACACCAACCAACCACCATTGAGCTTCATCCGGATCGAGCTTTTGCATGTGCCAGTAGGAGATGAAACAGCCACCCATGCTGCCATACACTTCCGGATCGAATCAATTGCTTCCTGGAAGTGTATACATATATAGAGCATACAGCATTAATCAAAAGATTGCAGCCAACAATCTACACACCTGCAGAGCATAACGTGTTGATGCATATACGTACTGATACGTTCAAATTTATGCAGGCATGCACATGTGTATAAAGCTATAGCATGCTATATAGCTATACGTAAATGTATACATTTCTGTATGTGTAATTGTATATACGTACATCATCAGTTAATTATATATAATTGATTTGCATGCACGAATCTATATAGGTGAACAACACTTGAATGTCTGCAACATTGCATGTGCAACACAAGCTCAAGTTCGGAGGGCCCCGGCTTCGCACGGCCGCGCGAAAAAAGCCCGCAGAAGACATATATGCATGAAGTTCCGGGGCCCGCGGGCCCGCGATTTCTGCCATTTGCATGAAGAAGATCTTTTGCAACACAAAAACTCCCTTTCCTGACTGTTTTCCCGAAAGCCTTCGGCCAGCAAATTCCAGCACTGAGAGATTGGACTGTAACGCGTGTGGCTTCCAGATGTTTCTAGCTGACAGGTCTCCAGCGTTTTCGCACCTTTCCACGCTCCGACAGTACCGCAACAGTATATACAGCCACTCAGCTTTCAACCTGATCACAAAAACTGTTCTCAACATCCGTCGTAACAACGTACTGCTGTTTGACCGCGCACACTCTGTTGTGACAGTGCCTCTGTACTTTCCCTGCCTCACTTCTCTGAAGAGACCAGCTTGGCAAGCGGCCTGTGAGAAATCTGAGGAGCGTTGAGACCGAAATGAACGACGACGACTTTCTTTTCGACGCTGTTGCTTACAAGAGCACTGTGAGCAACGCCAAGTGCATCTCTCAGCTGGAGATCCCCAAATTCACCAAAGCAAAGAAAAGAGAAGGAAAGGGGAAAGATGAGGGTGGCGGAAAGAAGCACTTGGACTCTTCCCTCCAATGGATGAATGAGTGGAGTGGGGTCAAGCTTGTACCATCCGGACAGACTTCAACGTCAGCAAGTCTCCGTGCAGGGACTCTGGAGACAACTGCCTCCACGAGGACTGTGCGGACCCTGGCAGAGTCTGCAGCAGACATTCCTGTGGTGGATCCCGAGGTGAGGCCAGAGCAGGTCTTCTCCCTGTGCGCCAGCGTCTGTAGTTCTCCCAAAGACCGTGACTTCTCTCTACCCTCTCCATCATACCCTTCTCTCCGTTGTCTCTATGTACGTGTTTGCAGCGCCTTCTGTCCTTCATCCAGCGAGACCTGAACATTCTAGTTGAGGAGAAGGACGCACACGTGAGGAGACGCTCAGTCGAGAAACTCCACGCGCTCTTCATCGGAAGACAAAGCGAAATCAGCGCCTGTCAGTCAGTCTTTCAGTCAGTGTGTCAGACCGATCGCCGGGTAATGGTTGCACGCAGAAGGAAAGCAGTCGACGGTTTCTCTCTCTCTCTCTCTCTCTCTCTCTCTCTGTGTGTGTGTGTGTGTGTGTGTGTGTGTATCTTGTTAGCCGTTTGCCCAAATTCCCTCATCTTCGACTTCCCCCTCTCAGATCTGTTCAACAAGTGCTTCGTGTCCATCCGGCGGCCTCTCCTTCAGTGCTTCGGGGACAAAGTCGACAAGACGCGGGAGAGGGCAATCCAGGTGATCTCGAGGTACGTCAGTCTGGGAAAATTAGGGTTGGCTGGCACTGAGGGAGACTCGCC
>JAHBMJ010000232.1:0-28478 GCA_018398765.1 Chromera velia | reverse complement strand
GGGGGGGGGGGGGGGGGGTGATCTCCAGTTGGCATTCTTTAGGTCAAGTGCGATGCTTCGTGGTCTGTCTGTATGCTTGTTCAGTTGCTGTTTATCCTGGGATCTCTCCCTTTCGTTGTGTTGCTTTCTGTCCAACTCTCTCTTCGTTTTTCACTTTCGATTGTTTTTTTTACTCTACGTCCTTGGGTTGAAGCTGGGTGAGAAGAAACGCCGTTTTGCGAATGTATCTATATCTGTGTGCATGTGGACTTTTCTATCCATCCCTGCTTCCGTTTGCCCCTCTCTTTCAGGTCGTGTCTGCACTCTGCCATCCCGCCGTCCTTCCGTCCATTCTGTCGGCCCCCGCTCTGCGCTCCCGTCTCCTCGCGGTGGCTATAGCGGCCGCTCCTGAGAGCCTGACGGCTTCCTTCGCGTCTGCTTCGGGTGACAGGGACAACGACGGGACAGACCAAAGAAGAGACGGGGTCTTCAGGTGAGGAGGGGAGGAGAAGAGACCAAAGCATCTGTATGAGGAAGAGGAGAACGGTAGTGTTTTGCTTTGGCATGCAGTTTCTTTCGGCGACAACTGGTCGTGAACTCCATTCACTCCCCTAGGTTTCTTTTTTCTCGCATGCATTCGCGTTGCACTTCGCTTTCGTTTTGTGCCTGCGTTCCCTTGGGATCTCGTTTGTCTGTCTTTCTTTTCTCCTTGCGTGCATTACCGTCTGCTGTTGAGCTCAGTCTCAGACGACTTCATTTGTTTTCTTGGCTCTCTGCTACTTTTTCGAGGACAAACCGGTTGCGGTTACGTTATCGCTCTGCCGACATTTCAAGGAACACTGTCTCACTCTCTCGCCCATGTCTGCAGACTGCTCTCTGTCCTGCAAGGGCCCTCTTCCTCTTCTTCCGGTCTGAAGAGGGGAAAGGGGGGGGGCATCAGTGGGTCTGTGCTGGAGTCTACTCTTTGGGAGATTTCGGACTTCTCCTGCGGTACCTTGCGGTCTGCCTCAAACTTTCTGTCGGTCTTGCCGCCCCGTCTGCTTCTCTCTTGCACTCGGGTCAAGAAGCAAACAGAAACCGTTGAAGAGGAAATCCAAAGGGGAGCAGGTGAAGATGCCGCAAGGGGTGAAGAGGGGGAAAGGAAAACAGAGAAGTGTGCAGAAGAAACCGAAAAGACTGATGAGAAAGATGATGCAAAGAGTATGCAGAAGGATTCTGGGGACTCATGTGTCTCTGCTGCCACGGAGATGGAGACGGAGAAGGAGACAGAACGTCTCTGGGAGCCGCTGTTCGCGTCTCTCCGTGCACACTCGGGCCCCGAGGCCTTTGTTGACGAGAGGAGAGATGCGGTCGACACCGCTTGTCGGTTGGCTTGTTCCTTGAGTAGATTTTCATCTTCGGATTGTGAGGAATTAGAGGCAGAGAGAGAAAGGGCCCTGGCATGGGTGGTCTCTCACGTCCTCGCAGGGGGCCTTGAGAGAGAGGGGCACCCGAGTGGGGCCTCGGGACTCACACCCCTTCTGTTGGTCAGCGCGAAGGCGGTACGACGGGAGCCTGCGGTGGCGTTGCGAGCAACATCGACCAGGTGAGTGAGTGGGTGGGTGTGGGGGGGTGAGTGACTTGACAATGCTGGGGTGGGTCGGGGGGTGCATTTGGAGTGAGGAGAGGAAGAAAGGCGACTTGCTGTGTGAGGGTTTGTTTCCTTTCATAAAAGTGTACGCCGATAATTTCTACCGAAATGGTTAAGAAAAGAACGCAAAACACTCGATCTCTTTTCGGTGTCCTGTTATCTCATTTGTTGACTCTGCTAATGTTTCCTCATAAGACAGGCAAGTGAAGAAGGACCGAAGTGAATGAAGAGGTGAACGTGAGTCCTTGCAGAATTGCTGAAGTTCTGGCGTCCCTCGCGGCTGCTCACGAGCACTTCCAGAGAATCTTCAGAGCGGATGTCGACAACTACTGGCAGACAAACAAGACTCCAAATCAGGTGAGAGGGTGCGGGTGTAAGAAGGCGGAAAGAATGGGGGTGCACCAGAAAGAAGAAAGAAAAAAACAAGGAGGGGATCGGTGAGAAACATCGATTGATCGAGGAAAGTGACGAGCAGCAAAAAAAGAGGGAAGGCGTGCCTTGTCTGTCTGTGTTTTTCCTATCATTGCGCTCTCACTCTCCAATGCCCATACATGCAACCAGACCAGCCGGGCGGGCTCCGTCTTCCTTTCGACAGTCGTTTAAATCGACTCCTCTGATTTCTTTATTTCTGTTTGCAAATGATGCTGTCTGTCTGCGTTCCTCCCCACCCCCCTTCCCTCCCCTGTTGCTGTCTGTCTGTCCTCTGCCCAACCCCCCTCCCTGCAGATCCGCCTTGACTGTATGGACCTGCCGATGTGCAAGAGGAGAGAGTTCCGGCGGTCGTCCTTCGCAGCGGCTGAGCGCATCCGTCTGGAGGCTGCGGCTTCACTCCTGCACTGTCTCCGCTCCTCCCTCTCTGCTGTCTGTGCCGAGGCAGGGAAAGAGGAGGAGGAGGAAGGGGTGAGTGAGACATCTGTTCCCTCTGTCTGGGTGGAGAGAGGGAGGAAAGAGTCGATGCGCGAGACAGTGCAGAGTCTTGCAGATGTGTTTGCACCTGTGAAGAGTGTGGAAAAGAAATGGGCCTCCAGATTAGAGGCAGAGTTCGAGGGGCTGAGTTCCGTGAAACCGAACGTGAACATTGATTGGGCAAAGATGCCGATGCCTGCAATGCCGGGAGAGAACGGACAGCTGGTTGCAGAGAAGGAGAAGCCGGACGAGAAATCCGAAGAGGAAAGAAGGAAGCGGATGGAAGTCAAACCCGTGTTGCCCTTCATTGCCTCTCCTCCCTCAGTCGCCTTCATTGCTGCCGAGGCGCTCCGACTTTTCTTCTGGCCTGGTCCGTTCGTTGAGGAAGACGAAGAGGATGAGGATTTTGAGGAAGAAGAGGGGAATATGAAGAGAGGGTGTGTGTTTCGGAAGGGAAATCTGGAAGTCCATGAGGACGCGTTTCGGCATTTGAGTGGAACGGGTCTGGGAGATTCGGAGATTGCAGATCGGTTTCTCCAGGGAGGAGAGACAGATCTAGACGACGGGGAGATGCAAATCTTCGCATGGAAGCGCGCGTTCAAAGGCGCTACAGCCCGTACAGAGAAACTGAAGAGAGCGCGGACCCCTCTGGAGATTTTGGGGTATTCATCGAGTTGGGTCAGGGATCTGATTGGGGATCTCTTTCAGGTCGGCTCCGTTGTCTTTTCCTTTTTATTGGAGGTCTCGCATGTTCACTCTTTTGGCTGGCTGGCTGTCTATCTCGGCTCCTTTGTTCTCTTCGGTTTTCGCCGTCATGTACTTGGGTATTCTTGCAGGACCCTTCGCTCTCTCTCTCTCGCTCTCTCTCTCTGGGCGCGCGCGCGCGCGTGTGTCTGTGTGTGTGTTCATTGTCCTCCTAAAGTGACTGACTGACTGACTGACTGACTGACTGACTGCAGTACCTTCTCGATCTGAACATTCACCTGCCCCCCCCCACGGCTGTCCCTGCGGACGCGGGAACGACAAAAGCAGCAGCAGAGGGCCGGGAGAGGAGCACAGACCTCCTCGACGCCTCGCTGGAGTCTGCGGGCAAAGCGACGGGAAAAGGAAGGGGGGGAGACGAAGGGGAGGAGCCGGTTGGGGACGGCAGACAGAGGGAGGAGCTGCAAAAACTCGAGAAGTCTCTGACTCTTTTGGTCGAAAAAATTGGAAAGGACGGTCGGTTGAACGGCTTTTTTTCTCACTCTCTGTTTTGACACTTTTCTTTTTTTGTTTGTTTGAAGACTTCAACAGAATCCTGCTCTTCTTACTGTCTCGGCGAAGGGCTGCATCCATCCAGCTGTTGTGGTGCATTGTAGGAGGAGACAAAAAAAAGGAACGGGTGGGGCAGATTTCTGGTGTGTCGGGCAGGAAGATAAATGGACCTGCAGGGGCGTGAAGACGATCAGGTTGACGAAAAGTGTATTCGCGGTCATGGATCTATGCCCGCTGCTCTTTCTTCTGTTTTTTGTTTCTTTCTTTCCTTCCTGCTTTCCTTTTGTCTCCCTGTCTCTATTGTTTTGTTTTCACACTGGTTCTTGCTCTTTCTTTGCCAGCCTGCCTGATCTCATCTCACTGTACCTGACACTCGTCGATCGCGTTTGCAGGAAAGGCAACGGATGCGGTCCTGGAGACAGAGAGGGAGAACGTGAAACTGAACTGCGCCGCTGCCGTATACGATCTTCTCTTGGACCTCACAGCGGCCTTCCCATGTGAGTTGTACACATGAAGAGGCAGCCAGCCAGACAGGCTAGCAAGCAGACACGGAGACGGACAGACAAATACTTAAACGGGCACGAGTGGCTGTGTTCCCTTCCATTCCTGTCTGGTAGGATGAAGGAAGGATTGTGAGCAAGGTCTCCAATCAGATCGATTCTTCTCTGCTCCTTTCTGTTCGCAATGAGGGGGTGAAAGTGGGATGCTCCAATGGATAGACCCTCTGAAATGTCTTTTAATTTTGCGAGAAACACTGTTGCCTCCCGAGGGTCTGTTCCAAAGCCGTCGAATCGATGAGGGGGACAACGGAATGCGCAAAGAAAATCCTCATGAATGAGACATGCTTTCTCCATTGGAAAAAACGCATTCCAGTGCTTTTCCGCCTCTCTTCTGCGAATTGAATGTTCCATGCTTTTTTTGTTGCTTTTGTGTTTGTCCTCTCATTCGGCCTCTTCTTGCAGTTGAGTTGGGGGCCCGCTTGGAGTCGTGGCATGCCTCTGGACAGCTGGCACGAGTGGCGGTCGCCCGGGACGTCCTCAAGAGGACTGTGGCCGGGAGGTGGAGGCAACTGCGAGCTGATCGCTCTTCCCTGCAACAGTACGCTTCACTCCTCCATTCCGCCTTTAAAGCAGCACCAAGCCCGAAGAGTCTGTTCGGCTGATTGAACGACTTCCACTCTGAAACATTTCTAGGAACCGGTGCAATTTGCTCAATCATACCTCGATCATTTTATGCTCTATTAAGTAAATAAGTAAGTATACAAAAATCGAAATAGAAATGCAGTGGATCTAGAACAAATTCCAAGCAATAGAGCGGTCATTGAATGAATGAATGACTATAGCCGTCGGAGCCTAGCACCTGGCACTAGACCTGGTAATCTATGTTCATGCAAGTCTCCTTCAAGATCTTAGCTCTACTTCAACTAGTACTTCAAGAGATGGTACACTGAAGATTCGGATTTTAATGGCAAAGTTGAGTTGAAACTAGATTTGAAATCAGAGGCTAGATCAGAAGAAAAAACAAAAAACAGCGAGTCAGAGAGACACTGACAATGTTTAGCGAATTCAGCTGAGTATAATGAAATACAAAGCTCTCAAATAATTTTTAGAGCGCTACTCAGAGCGCTTCCGGGGTTATTCGGGGTCTGCCTTCAAGCTGTCCCACTGTAACTCCTAGTAACCTTGCTAGTAACTCCCACAATTATTTCCTTGCCCCTTTCTCTCCCGGGTCTGCTCATACCCAATCGTAAAGTGTCACCTATGTAACCACTGCACTCACGACTATAGAAAGGCCCAAGCATTAAGCCGTGGCCTCCGCACGTACGCACCACGCCCATGCAAGCCAATCAATCGGGCATGCTGGGGCACTCGATACTGTATTGATCCGCAGTAAATCCATGCATGCAGTACAAATGCATGCAATCTTATGCATGCAAGCAAACAAAGCATTATAAACAATCAATACAAGGTACTAGCAAAGAGTCCTTGTCGAACAGACTTCTCTGTACGAGATCTCTCTCTAAGTCTCTGCACGAGATTTCTCCGTTGGGACATCCCCAAGTTCCCTAGGTATATTTATAGCTCTCCCACTGATCTTTACGGTACATTCTTTTATACCGTCTACCTATATCTCCATCCATCTTTCCATTCCACTCGACTCTCTTTCTTCCTAAGTGATAGGCAGTCAGCACTCTACCTCTTTCGATCCTTCCCTGTGCTGACTGTATTATTACACAATTATAGACCCGATCGAATCACTACTAGAGCCTAGATTTAATACTAGATTAGAGCTTAGCTGGGGTATTAAAAATGTATTATTATAACAATTTTATAAAGATTTGCAATGAATTTAATATAATAATTAGATACTAGATTAAATGAATGAATGTCTATAACCGTCAGACCTAGCTCCGGGCAAAATAACACATTAATTATAATAACTTCAAATAAAATTAATAAATAATTATTAATAAATTAATAATTAACTCTTAGTGGCTTTGATCTCCCCTCTGGCAACGGGGGGGCCACCCTTCCTAAAATAAAAGCACTGTTTGACCAACAGACAGCTTTTCAGAGGGAGTACTTCGACGGCAGATTTGATATCGTTATAAAACAGATTGACAACCTTGATAACCGGATTGGTCAGAATGAGAGAAGGGTTGAGAAATATGAGAAGTCAATTGAGAAGATCGAATCATCCGTGCTGAGTCTTCAGCCCTCTGATGAGGAGAAAGACCCCGTCCCTCGCTTACGTATGGTGCTGGGCCTCTCTCTTAATGAGGTAAGGAAGTGGTAGCAATTCCAATCCTTCCTCAGAGACTAAGACTTAGTCCTGCTCACCTTTTCTCTCTCTTTCAATGGACAAGTGTGCCAGATAGATGAAGTGATCTCCTGTTCTTCTCAGCTGTACGACGCTGCGAAATCCATCTTCTGCAGCAAGAACTACAAATGGGTCTCCAAACTTACTGTTGAATTCAAACGTAAAAAAGATGTGGAAGAGTTTGACGGTCTGTTCAAGGCCTGCGCCTCCAACCGCTCCGTGCAGTACAATGTCCTCTCCTTTGTTCGCACCGGATCTATGAAGTATGTGCTCAGGAAGATGGAGGAAGAAGAGAAAGCTGGCAGAATTTTCTGGACGCAAAGCACACTTGGCGATGCCAGGGCATCCGCTAAGGACAAAAAGAGGGCTCAGGCCCTTCTGCTGAAGGAAGGGGTGAGTGAGTCCACTCAACCGATTCCCAGGGCACCTGCACCGCCACTGCAGCAGCACCCATTCCTCTTTATACCGCCCCAACAAAATTTGGCTGCCGACTCTCACATGATGGGTTCACCACTGGCAGCCGTGGTCGTACAACAGAATGCGGTAGCAGCCGTGGTGCTACAAACCTCGAGCACTGCTGCATTAAACTTTGCAATGTACGCCCAATAGCAACAACAGCAAGCCAGACAGCTCCCGCAGCCGTCTCATAAGGGTGGTATGGTTTTCAAGACCCCGGTGCAAGTGAGACCCGAGTCGGGAAACGGAGACGGGGGTGCTACCCCCGGCTTTGGTCATTAGTTTCGGATAGAGACGGGAAGAGTTGGGGGGAAGGGCATATGGTTAGGAGTCCTCCTTCCCCCTCTGAACCGACTGGACTCCCATAGCTGAAAAGGAAATTGTTAGGTCTCCTGAAAGAGAGGGAGGCCCTCAGAAAGGAGATATGTGATTTGTGTGCCTGGTTGTCTTCTGTCTCTGTCAATGAGTTGTGTTCTTCTCCGGGCACCACACCTTGCGATGTCTTTCTTGATTCATTGAAATGGTGTGACGTGAAATTCGATCTACGTAGAAAAGGGCATTCGGCCCCTGTCTCTCCCCTTCCCTCTGTCTTTCATGGCAATCGTTTTGATGTTCTGTCAGAGTGTGTAATGGACGAAGGATCTGTGAGCGGCGGCGAGCTTAATGCCCTTGCAGGCAAGTCAGACTGTTCTTCTCCTCTATTTAATTCTTCTCCGTCCTTTCATACCCCTGATGTTGATTCTCTTTCCTGTCCCCCTTCCCCTTGCAGTCAGGCACCTTCTCCTTCCGGTGAAGGCTTGTCTGTTCTATCTTTTGTATCTGATATGTTTTTTATTTCGAAGGAGAGGTCGGTTAGGAAGCGTTGCAGGGGGAAAGGGAAAAAGTGCAGGGGAGGCAACCGTAAGCATGGCACGTCACAGCAGCCGAGTGAAGCAGGGGAGCCTGCCAGCCGAGAGCTGGAGTGGGAGATTGTGCGGGTGCTAAGCCTTCATACTCGTATGAACGGGGAAGGGGGGGAAAGGGAATACCTGGTTGACTGGGGCGGGAATTTCTCTCACACGTAGGAGCCGGCAGCAAACCTGAATCACTGCGAAGAGCTGCGAAGGGAGTTTTAGAAAGAGTGGCGGAAAGAGAAAGAGAAAGAGATGGCAGCCGTGGCTAGAGTGAGGGATGCCTTGGTCCGTTTTTCATTATTGAATGTGAATGGGGTGAGAAGTAAAGAAGACAACGGTTCCCTTTCCTGTTGGCTAGCCGAGAAAGATCCTGACCTAGCCATCTTCACAAAAGCAATGGATGTAATGAGGGACATCTCTTGTGGGGGGTGGAAAGGCAAAAACTTCAGCCACCGTGAGTGGTACCGGCAGTAATTAGGTATGCGCAGAGCAGCCCATGATAGGGACGGCAGGAGTAGGGGTGTTTGTGTGCTTATAAAAAAGGAATGGTGGAGCGAGCTGAAACCCAAAATCTCCCTTGTGGGCCCGAGTCTAGTTAAAGTAAAGATTACAGTAGGTGGGCGCAGGGTGCATGTATTCGGTCTTTACCTTCCTAGGTCCTGGTCCGATCATAGGGACAGTAGGGTCCCTGACCTCTTGAAGGATGTATTTGGGGGGGTCCTTCTTGAGGCAGACAGCCTGAGGGTGGTGATAGGGGATTTCAATGCACACTCAGGCAGCCTCATCCCCAAAAATCTTTTGTGGTCCCATGCAGATCTCCTCCTCCTGCCGAGGGATTCTGGGGGGGTTGATGGGAGGGGAGAAAATGATGAGGGCTCGGAGAAGCCTGACAGACCCTCGTTTGTCTGCACATCTCAGTGCAGCAAAGACGTTGACCGCAGTGGGAGGGACTTTATTCAAATTTGTAGTGATACGAATCTTATTCCTTTGAATGGACTGACAGGAGAAGCAGGGGGAGAGTCCTTTGTTTTTCCTGGTGAGTGCACTTACTATTCCAGACAGAGCAGCATGTCTACGCCCACTTCCCTCATTGATTACATACTTACTGATCCATCTACTATACAGAGGGTTTCTGATTGGGAGGTTAACTTTGATGGTATTGCCTCCCCCGACCATGTGACCGTTTCCTTCTCCTTCTCCCCTCCCTCGGCCGAACCTGAATCTGAAGATGCTCTCCCACCCCACCAAAACCTCTCTGATTGTCCTCCCTTTTTCTGTTCAAACCGCACAGCCCCAGTCTCTGATGAAGAAATCGCATCGCTTGCAGCAGCGGTGAAATCGTTTGCTGAGGATTGATGGCCTGGCTTGTGGGCCTATCATGAGCAGATCGAACCATTTGAGGAGCCGCCTGCTCCTCTACCTCCCCCAGTATCCCCGCATCCCCAACCAGGGCTGACTTCGGAGGGCGGTGACGATCGTGCATGTCTGCACAGGTTAGTTGAGGAATGGTCGCGTGTGCTGGTAGGGCCAATCAAGCAGACAGGGGACAAGGGGCCTGGCCCAGAAGGTAGACGATCAAAGAGAAAGGCATGGTTTGATTCGGAATGTAAAGCTTTACAGAAAGAGGTTAGAGAGGCAGACAAGAGATGGAAGCTAGTGAGAGATGGGAATGGAAGGGGAATAGAGTTCGATAGACTGCAGAGGCTTCTCCGGGTCCGTCGTACTCTGTTCAAAAGAAAGAGAATTGCATGGGAGAGGGCACAAGCCCGGAGGGTATAAGAAGAGTTGTTAAAAGACCCGTTTGCTATTTGGAGGAGAAAGAAAAAAGCTGCCTCAACTGGGAGAGCCTCCCGTCCTTCTCCACGTGAGTTCTCGAATTATTGGGCGGGGGTGTTTGAAGACAAGAATGAAGAGCCTCTCCCTTCCGCCCTCCGGGCCCCACCTGCCCCTCCCCCTTTCCACCCTTCTATTTTGCCCTTCTCTTTCCATCAAATCTCTTCTGCTCTAAAGAAAATGAATAGAAAGAAAGCCTCTGGCCTTAAAAGAATCTCCCTCGCTTAGCTTGACCTTTATTTTACGCACTCGGCGCTCTCTCGTTTTTTTCTTTTTATTTTATTGTATTGTATGCATATCTTTGCTTGCTGGCCTTCCTCCTGGAATATGCTGCGTATCTGCTCTGTCTTTAAAGGCCCTGCCTCTCCCTCTCCCAATGAATGGAGGCCTATTCATGTTGTCAACCCTTTCGCAAAACTTTTTGGTTTGCTGATGGATGGCCGTGTGCGCTCTCAAGTTGAGCTTAACGTCAGGCAGTCAGGTTTCAGACAAGGGGTGGGAACGAAAGAAGGAGTAGGCGCGCTTGTCTCTGCCATTCTCTCCTCTAAAAAGAAAAAGAAAGCTCTGCTGGCAGGCTTTGTTGATTTCTCCAAAGCCTTTGACACTGTGCCGAGAGGTAAGTTAATTCAGAAACTGAGAAAAGAAGGTGTGTGTGAGGCAGATGTGTGTATGATTTGTGAAATATACAGGGAGGTCTGGGGAAAGGTAGACGGGGACTCTTTGTGTTTTTGGGAGGGCACTGGGGTAAAACAAGGTGATGCTCTCTCTCCCATTCTCTTTCTTATCTATATCAATGACCTTCCCCGTGTATGTTCAGTTAGTAAGAACGAGGGGGCCGTAGACAGAGAAGCAGAAGAAGCAGGATGGTCAGACAGCAGAATGGGGAAAGGCAGCATCAAGGAGCCCGAGAGAGAGCCCGAACCTGTCCTCCTTGACAACTGTATCTTAGGCAGTCTGGGGTATGTGGATGATCTCTGTTTCCTTGCTCATTCCGTCTCAGATCTGCAAAAGAAGTTCTCAGCCTTGGAAGGGTATTGCAAGGAATGGGGATTGACTGTGAACTTAAAGAAAACGAAAATCTTACGCCTGTCTGCCTTGGCTCTGGGGCAGTCTGCAGGTAGAGTCATGTATGGTGGGAGGGAAGTTGAATAGACATCCGAATACAAATATCTGGGGTGTGTTTTCTTTGAAAGGGGGTACTTGAACAAGACAATTGAGTCCCGTATTGCTTCTGCTTCGTGAGCTTTAGGAGGGGTAATTGGGTTGATTGTGAGTATGGGCCCGCTCAGTATTGACGCGCAGGTAACAGTCTTTAGAGCCTGCTGGACCCCCGTAGCGCTCTACTGCCTTGAATGTCTGCCAGTACGGGATGCAGACCTGCTCGCTTTTGATGCTTTGTAGCTTCGGTTTGCCCGTTAGTATGGTCATTTGTCTGCTTGCAGCCTCCGCCTGCCCTCTCTTTGCATCCTTGGTCTTCTTCCCTGCAAAGCCCTTCTCTGCTCCCGCGTGGCTGACTGGTGGCACTCTCTTTCCATCACAACACATACTATTCCTGCAGCCATGTTGCATGTCTGGAAGAATAACTGCTGCCAACAATTCATAAGGTTTATAGACAGGCTGCTTCATTGGGCTGATTTGATTTCTGTCCGCTCGCTAAGGGTCGAGCCCGATCTGTCTTCCCAACGCAGGCAGTATGGTCATAGGGCACAAGGCACCGGCTCACTTTTCTTCAAGGGCAAGGTGAGACAAACAGTTGCAAAGGAATGCATGAAGGCTTCTGAGGATGATGGGCAATCTTCCTCTCACTTTCTCCTCCTTGCTAGACTCACCCCTCTGCAGCGCGACTTCCCGTCCTCCCGCCGTATGTTTGTCTTCCTCTTATGCAGCAAGTCGTCCTCTGGTGTTCCTTCTGTCTCTACCCTTCCCCGTTCTGCCCTGTTGGTTACGGATGGCTCAATCTCTTCTTTTTTGCGCATGCTGACATACAACTCGATGGGCGGGCAAGGTGGGCTACCTGTTGGTTGCTCTGATAGAAAGCTGTGCATCTATAAAGCCTGCTGCCGGTGTGTAGATGATTTTATTCATCGGCTCTCTGTCTGCCCCCGATAGACTGCCAAACAAGGCTTTTTACAGTGGTTGGCATTAATTTAATTAGACCGCTTCACTCATTGTGACTCACCTTTTGCATCCACCTCCTTTTCTGATCTGGGGGTTCACAAGTTCATCACATCGCTCTTGCGCTCTCAACCCTCTCTCCTCTTTAAAATTTCTCATCATATTATGGTAAATGATTGATTAGATTAAGTTCCAATAACTGTCGTCCACTTAGCTTGCAGCTGGTATAATTAAACAGATCCATGCATGTATGCACCGCCCGGGAGTTCTAACTCCACCTAGGGTTTGGCATTAATTAATTAATCAATCAATAAATAGGCGGTGGCAGCAGTGCAAGAAAGGGTGTTATACAGTGAAAGGGTACAAAAGCGAAATTCAAACAGCGTCAAGATCTTTATTTCATCTGACAGCTTTTAGGAGGTTGGGCTAAGCATAGGAGGGAGGACAGGGGGTCCGATCTTTCTCTCAGTTCCTTTTTTTTTTCTTACTGGACGTTTTTTTCTCACTGGACAGTGGAGAGAAGGAACAAAACCTGGAGGCTGGGCTGAGGAGCTTCTGAGGGGTGGAAACCCCGGGATCATATGCTGAACTGATGAGGAACCATTCTGTCTTTTCCTTTGGAAGCTCTAGGGAGACGAGTGCTTGGGAGGGTGCTAGGAGGGGTACCCGCATCACGTATACGTTTGTTGCCTGAATCAGTTTACTTCTCTACTCCCCTATAATGCTCTAACCAAGCAACCAATGACAGATCATAGAGCCAGGTACCAAGAAGAGGCCGAATCACAGAAACCCCAGTCAATGCCTTTCAGCAGACTGAAAGCTACCGCAAGGACGACCTCACATGCTTGCTACTTCAAGACTTCAACCCCCCATCTGCAACACGCTCTAACCAAGCAACTAATGACAGATCATAAAGCCGGGTACCAAGCAGAGGCCGAATCACGGAAAACCTAGTCTGACTCAATGCCTTCAGCAGACTTAAAGCTACCGCAAAGACGACCTCACATGCTTGCCACTTCAAAACTTCAACCCCCATCTGCAACATGCTCTGACCAAGCAACCAATGACAGATCACAGAGCCAGGTACTAAGCAGAGGCCGAATCATGGAAAACCCAGTCAATGCCTTTCACGGGAAGGCAAAAAAAAAAAGAGGCACAGGAGTTGCTTCTAGAGTTGCTTCCTCCATCGGTAGCAGAGGCCCTTCAAGAGGAGCGTGCAGTCTGCATGGCATTTAGGTATGCTCATCTCTGTGTCTGTTCCCACTTCAATTATGTGGAAGAAATTAAGGGAAGCCAAAGGGGGAGTTTCTGATGATTTGAGTTCCAGAGAGTCCCTCCACACATCGCAGTGCTGCAGAGAGCCCTGCATGCTCCGTGAGGAGCCGCATTCCGTACTACTGCAGATTGCCCCACACGCTTGTCCGTCATAGTGACTGGGCTCTCAAGAAGCCAATAGAACGAACTGATGCCGCTCGCCTCTCTTTCTCTCTCTCTCTCCACATACCCCTCCCCGATCGACCTTTTCTGTCTGTCTATGCGGTATTGTCTTGCCCTCCTCCCGTCTTCCCCCCTGGCCCTTCAGGTTCATCTTCTCTCCCCCTTCCTCCCTCGGTTATAAGGCAGGCAATCCTAGACAGGACCTGTGGGCCTGCAGATATACGCCTTTATGTGAGTAAGGAGGCAGGCGGCCCACTACAGGGCAGTCAGCAGGTGCCTCCAAACGAGCCACCAGGGGAGAATTAAGTGCAAAGAGTGAGCGCTGAGGGGGGAGCAAGGCTCGGAGAGAGGGGTACCAGCAGCAATGGGGTAAAGGGGGAGGACCCGGAGCGTACAACGGCCACTCCTCAACAGAAGGCAGCACAACGTCAGTGAGGGTGCAGAACGGCCACTCCTCGACAGAAGGTAGCACAACGTCAGTGAGGGTATACAACGGTCACTCCTTGACAGAAGGCAGCACAATGTCAGTGAAGGCACACAACGGCCACTCCTTGACAGAAGGCAGCATAACGTCAGTAAAGGCATACAATGGTCACTCCTCGACAGAAGGCAGCAGAATGTCAGTGAGAGCGCACAACGGCCACTCCTCGACAGAAGACAGTACAACATCAGTGAGGGTGCACAACGGCCACTCTTCGACAGAAGACAGCACAACGTCAGTGAGAGCGCATAACTGCCACTCCCCAATAGAAGGCAGCATAACGTTAGTGAGGGCATACAATGGTCACTCCTCGACAGAAGGCAGCACAATGTCAGTGAGAGCGCACAATGGCCACCCCTCGACAGAAGACAGCACAATGTCAGTGAGGGTGCACAACGGCCACTCTTCGACAGAAGACAGCACAACGTCAGTGAGAGCACACAACGGCCACTCCTCAATAGAAGGCAGTATAATATCAGTGAGGGCGCACAACGGCCACTCCTCGACAGAAGGCAGCACAACGTTAGTGAGGGTATACAACGGTCACTCCTTGACAGAAGGCAGCACAACGTCAGTGAAGGCATATAATGGCCACTCCTCAACAGAAAGCAACATAACGTCAGTGAGGGCATACAATGATCACTCCTCAACAGAAGGCAGCACAATGTCAATGAGGGCGCACAACGGCCACTCCTCGACAGAAGACAGCACAACGTTAGTGAGGGTGCACAATGGCCACTCTTCAACAGAAGACAGCACAACGTCAGTGAGAGCGTACAACGGCCACTCCTTAATAAAAGGTAGCACAACGTCAGTGAGGGTGCACAACGGCCACTCCTTGACAGAAGACAGCAGCTTGGAGCGAGAAGGATCTGAAAGTAGCGAACATTTTTCCCAGTTTAATCAATTGATTGGCTTCTTGTCGGGGAATACCAGCCACACACAGCAGCCTTCGGAGGTCTGCATAGGCGTTGAGGTACCAAAGAGACGCGATTAAAAGGGGGATACAAGCAGGCGAAAAGATAGGTCTTCCTGATCCCTATCCACAATTGATCCCTCCCGGTGTTTGCGCTAATCTTGCTGCAAGTACTGGTCAACCGGTTGAGTGCCCATGGAGAAAACGTCTCGAAGAGGAACAGCCTTATCTGTTATGATAGACGGAAGGGGAAAGGTGCCCTCTGTCAGGGTGCATGGGTGTGGACTCGGAACTTGACAGGATCAAAGAGGGAGACCTGACAGAGGGAAGTAGAAACGAGAAGCTGAACGCCAGAAAAAAATCCCTAGACCCCCTTCCCCCTCCTCCTGCTCCTGCTCCCCATGCCCCTGCAATCCATTCCCATCGCCCGCGCTCTCCGGGAATATTTCTCTGATTCTGGAAGGCGGGAATTGAATTGAACAGTGCATGGGCATACCAGACTTTCTGCTCACACCCCCGTTTACTCCTCCAACTACCGCTGCTACTGCTACTGCCGCCGATTAATATGACAGGGGCCTTCACAATCTTTTTGTTCTTCTCGCTGCCCCCTGGTTTCTCAGCCCCTGTATTAGCATTTTTCCCTCTTTGCACACATTAATTCTTGAAGATAAGACAACGAGCAAGCGGCTGTTCATGTCCAACCTCTGCCAATTTGCTGTGTGAATAAAAATACCCCCTTCTAGCACTGCCATAGGTCTACCCTCATGCATAACATTGTATTAATACCCCCTGGGTGAGATGGATGGATGGAGGGGTCATGGAGACTCTTCTTCATCCCCCCCCTTCTCTCCCTCTCTGCATGCTGCGGCTGCAAGTCAGTAGAAGGAGAAGACCGCCATTCAAGGAGCTTATCGTCGACATCCTCCGCCCTCTTGTCAGGAAGTTCAACCATCTCCCAGTCCTTCCACCTGTCTTCCTCCTTCAATGCGCTTGCCTCTCGGTCCTGGGTGGTCAAGACGCTCCCTCCTGCATACATGGAGTCAGTTCATAAAGCAGGATTCAAAGCCAAGACAAAACAACGCATACGGATTTTGCTGTCTTATTATTATGCGAATATAGGGGTGTAAAATCTCTTTTGGACAGGGGGGGGGACCCCGTCGGCGGGGCAGGCAGGAGCCTGCCCGATGAGGGGGGAGACCCGTCAGATCGAAAAGGGNGAAAAGGGGGGGGGGGGCGCACAGAGTTTCAAAATTGTACGCGCGATCAAAATTAATTTTTTGAGTCTGTTACTGAATGATTCACTTACCCCGCCATGCCCCGCCTTCTGTGAACAGTCGCTTTCTTGTATGGTTATTCTGTTTTCTCTTGCCTTACACTGCTGCTGACTGTGATACCCTCACACCGCTCACTACTACTGATGCTGCTGTTTAAGCCCGGACATTGAGATTGCTGATCCGTTGCCGACCATTAATTTTTTCATTGTCTTTCCCTCTGAAGTCCTTTCAAGATGCTGTGAAGATTCGTACTTCAAAAGGGCACATCGATCACCTAATATCTATATCACAAGTGTTTTTGCCTTTGCCATTCTTTATTTAATGATAAATTAGAAAAAATTAGAAGCTGATTAATCTCTATTATATGACGGAGTTAAATTCAATTCATGTTGAACTTAATTTTATTCAAGTTACAAAATGTTATAAGAAGATTTTAGCTAGAATTTCAAAAGTTTAAGTATGTTTTGAGTTAGAGTTGAGAATATTAGTTTAGGTTTCATGAAGGTCATCATCTAGGTTGTCTTTATAACCTAGCACTTTTTCTTACCTGGAGCTCTCCGAACGGGGGGGTCCCTGTTCACAGGGTCTGATCTCCCTAGAGCTCGAACGGGGGGGACCCCGTCGGATCTGGAGTCCTAAGAGCTCGAACGCACCCCCCCCCCCGTTCTTACACCCCTATATGTGAATCACTTTGCTGATAAAGATAGAAGGGATTTAAACAGAAAGCAGAAGAATCAATAAAAAGAGCACTCAGCTTATATATCAGTAAGAGAGATTCCGGAGGCGTTCAGGGTCTCGGAACGTTCAGTGTGTGGCGTGGTAGAGGAAGTAGCAGGGTTCCAGAGCAGCTCGGAAGGCAGAGGCCCAGAGATCTTCATGGGGGTCGTGTCTGGAGTAGGCGAAGGAAGTACAGCCTGGCTACCAAACATCCACAAAAGCCCTCGAATAAAGGCACAGCAGCAGGATATCACGAACTGCTTGATTCGCTTGTTGGATGAACGAATGAACGATTGAGCTCTAGAGAGTAAGCGAAGAAAGAAACGAAACAGTGAACAACCGATATACCAAGACCAACTTAATTTGGCATGATTACGATTGCGATTGCAAATGTGACAAATATTTTTATCGTGTAAACAGTCTTTTAAGACTTGCAACATGTTTCTAATAATATTCGAGAAGTCTGTGTAAATTTTCAAGTTCGTACGCGCCACCGATTATATTTGCAAAAAATATGAAATTCAAAGCCGGACGGCCCCGGAAACCCAAAAAATTGAATCCCAATTTTGAAATTTTATTTTTTTTGTAAACATACTCGGTGGCGTGTACGAACTTAAAAATTTGTACAGACTTCACAAATATTATCAGAAACATGTTGTAAGTCTCAAAAGACTATTTACATAATAAAAATATTTTTCACATTTGCAATCACAATCGTAATTTGCTGTATGGGTTTACTAAATTGAGTTGGTCTTGGTATATGTGTTGTTTTGCGCCAACAATACAGAAGATAAGGATGTTCAGAGAAAGAAGTTCTTCAAGAAGAAGAATGAACGCTGATAGGCCTTAGAGGGGCCTTAAAGGTGAAGCAGTAAAACAAATGTATGTACTGGTTCACGCATTTCAATGCTGGAATGCATGGTGCATGATGATGCTGTATGATGCTGTCGATCGATCATGTTGAATGATCAACATGTGATTAATTGATGATCAACCGATATAGACCTCGATCTGATATTGAACTTTTTTTCTTTTTGTGTTGCAGTCTGAGCGCGGCGGCGCCGCAGTGGCGCGCCCAATTGATGCATGGGACCGGGGGCCGCGCGCGCGCGCGCGGACGCCACGTCACGCACACGTATATACGTTCTTTTCTCGCGACTCATATATTAATACATGCAGTCTTTTGGAGCCGTCACTGAATTTGAGTCTGAAAAGTTGCGACTCTTTCAACAAAAAACGGGTTCTGCGACTGACCACCCTGGTCTCATTGCCTCTCTCGATTTGAAGCAAGCTGAACAGATGTCCAAGTAAGAACTGAGTGGAATGCAAACAGTTTCACTGATTGTTATACAGTTGTCTTTGAGCAGAAACTTCCTCTTGCAGAACTGACTTGAATTCCAAAAGAATTAGGTGCATCGTTTGCTGATTGGCTCATACCACTTGCAACCGTTCTCAAATAAACAAAGAAGGAATCAAAAAGATGCCTCAGCACCGCTCCGTTGACGATCTGATTGAAGAGCTTCTCCGTCAGATCAGCGAATTTCGGGAGAAGAAGGCTGCTGAGACTCCTGGAGCTGATCCCGCTGACTTCAAGTCCCGTCTTTTCACTGTCAGTCGATCGAACTTCTTGTGCATGGACTGTGCAAGAAACGCGCAGGATTGTGCTCTGTTGGCCATTCAGTTGTAGGCGTGATCTGCTCCGAACACGCATGTAGAATGAGCGAGTGCGTTCCTTCATTGTTTTCTTTGTTGATGCCATTTCTCTTCTTCCGTCTCCTCTGTGAGGCCAACCATTTTCAAGCAAGTGCTTGCTCTTCTCTGTTTCCTGATTCCCACACCCCTTGCCTCTCCCTGTTTGCCGTGTTCTGCGTTACCTTGTAGGTGTGCGTGGACAGCTCTGAGTACAGCGAGCGTGCCGTTGCCTGGCTTGCCAAGCACCTCGACCTGACTCCCAATGACGTTGTCGTGTTGACCACCATCTGGGAGAGGGCGACTTTGGAACACCTCCTCCTTATGCAGAGTCACGCAAGTCAGTCAGTCAGTCAGGCAGGCACGCAGCCTGTTCGGGGATTACGAGACTGTCACACGAAGAGTTCTGAATGCACTTTATGTCGATGCATGTGTTCATCGTTTCCTGGGCTCTCCCGTTTTTGCGCAGCAGCCTACCCGACCTTCGCTGTGTGGCCCGATTCCAACCTGAGCGGCCTGACTCACGAGAGGGTGAAGCAGCAGAACGAGGCTGTGGTGGATAAGTGCAACCAGTTGGTCTCGAAGCTGGCCCAGGAATATGTGAAGGCAACGGATGAGAAGCTGAAAAATTTGAAGGGGGGAATCAGTGATGCCGAGCTGAAGGAGCACCACCCGAAGCTGTTCAAATTGCTCCTTCCTCTGGAGAACTCCACGAGCGCTCATCAGATTGGCGCACTCGTTTGCGAGGCGGTCGGTCGTGTGCTTCTTTCTTTCTTCTTTCTCTCTACTTGGGGTCTCTTTTGTTGTCTCTCCCCGTGTGTTTGAGCGTATGCTTGTATGGTGTGTGTGTTGGGGTGGGGGTGGGGGGGTGTATGTGCGTGTGTGTGTGTGTGTGTCTGCATGTGTAGACTTCCGTGTCATGTATGGTTGGTGATGGAGATTTTTTCGCCCCTTTTGCATCTGCTTTCTCGGTGGCAGTATGGGTGTTTGCATTTACATTTGTCTTTTGTCTTCCTGCTTCTCTCTGTTTGTCTCTGTGCATGTGTGCGGGGGTGTGGCCGCCTGCTCTCGTTTCTTCCTTCCTTCCTTCACTTCTGTTCCTTTCTTGGTCCTCTCTTTTGGATGTGCTGCGGAGGGCGAGAGGTTGAAGAGTGACCTCATTGTGGGATGCCTGTAGCTCTTTATTGATGCTTTCTGCATCGTTTTTTTTTTTTTAATCTTTTTGTGCTGTGCATGCAGGGCGAGAGGTTGAAGAGTGACCTCCTCGTTGTGGGATGCCGTGGGCTGGGAAGCTTTCGCCGTTTCTTCCTGGGAAGCGTTTCTAAATTCGTTGTCGAACACGCAAAGCTTCCTGTGATGGTTGTGAAGGACTGATCTGATCAGAGAAGAATATATCGATCGGTCTGCATTGCTGTACGTGTTGCCGTTTCCGGGGGCGGTTGGGAAGGGGGGAAGTTAGAGGGAGAGAGACTTGAGTCCATCCAACCAGCAACCGGCCTCCTCGCTTCCTGCAGGTGTGAAAGGATGCATTAACGCTGGATGGACGGGTACCTCGAGGGATAGGAGTGGAAGCAGAAACGAAAGGGAACCCTGTTTCCTCCCTCTGTTTCTTTCTGTGATTGCAGGGAGAGCAGGGGGGGGCACGGAATAGAGAAAAAAGGGAATATGGCGCCCTCGAAGACGGTGTAAAAGAGAATTGTCTGTTTGTTTTTCGTTCGTCTTCCTTTAATTGCCTCTCCACGGAGGTCTGTGTGGAGAGGTGGAGAGAACCAGCGATACTTACCCTCTTCTTTCTGTGTGTATTTAATCTCCAAGTCAGTCTTTTTCTTTCTTTCGTGGTTCCTTTCTTTCCTGCTGTCCCCTGCTGTTCTCTTTGTTTTACCTCTTCCGCTGCGGTGAGCTGCGGTGCCTTTTCTTAAACGCTGCCTTCTCGTATTTTTCTCTTTTCCTCTCTATCCCTTTTTCTCTGTCTCTCTGCATGTCTCTCTTGCGTGCGTCGACCAATGCGTGCACGGACTTCCACCCACCCAAAGCACCTGGGAGGTGCCACACCCAGAAGTGCCTCTGTGGTGGGGTGCTGCTTGTGTCCCTTTAATGACCTTTCATGTCCTTCCAACAAAATGCAATTGCCTGTGTGACCTCTCTCTGTTCGCGTGTTCTTCTCTCTTGCTCTCTCTCCTCTCTCTCTTGTGGCTTCCAGCGTCTGCGACAAAGAAGGGAAGAAAAGGAAAGAAAGGAAAAAGAACGAGGCTCCTCCATAAACGGAAAGAAGCCTTTCGATTCTTGAGCATCAATTGACAAAAAGATTTCAGAGCGAGACCTGACAATGCGCTGATCTGATCAAACGGTTAGGTGGAAAGAAATGGGAAGAAGGAGCAGCAGAGGGAGAAGGAAGAAAGAAATGGTGCGTGGGATGGTTTAGTCACATGGGCGGCACGAAAAAAGGAGGGGGTGAAAACGGACAGCAGGTCACGGTTTCGGGGGGGAGTCGAAGGGGAGTGGGTCGTCTTACGAACTTGAAATTCTGTCTGACTGACTGACCAACGGACCGACCGGATGTATGAGTGCAGAATTGAATGGGGGATGGGGTGCGTTGAATCAGTGGATCCTCGTCAGGCCTCCGTGGTTTGTGAGCAAATTCATAGTAAGGAAAAGCAGCAGGTGTTGGAGCTAGCGTTGAAGATCGAGTCTGAGGGGCAAATACATCCGTCAACGGCCCGTCATTCTTGTTTCGGTCTAGCTTTCACTCAGCTTTAAAGTATAGATGTGTGGGTGACAGTGGATCTGCACTGAAGATTCGCGCGAGGGTCGTAGGGTGCGTGAGCATCCAGTCGGTCTGGTATATAATAGAGTGCCCATTTGCTGCTTTGCATACAACCCTGAATACATTCAAGTTGCTCCGACTAGTGCTCCGATCTAGGCGCCGCACTAGGGCTTGGAAAAGGTGCACCTCAGAAAAGGTGCAAAACAAGAAGTTGCACCAGATGCACCTGTTTTGCACCAGATGCACCTGACTGAATGGAATTGGGTGAAAAGTGTTAGCGTGATGGCTTTGCAACGCGCCGCTGCCCCGCCTTTGCGGCTCCCCGCGGCCCCAAACGCGCGTGTTGCCGGGCCGCGGTGCGCGCGCACGGAACAAATCCAATCAGCCGATTTTTAAGGAAAAATTAAAATTGGCTACATGCATACAGAGGTCATTGAATGCACGTTTGATAACGCATGCATGCGCTGCATGAAATTAAGTCTATTGAAGCATGAGTACCTCTTCTCTTTGCAGCAGGGTCGACTTTCAAGTTGGACTTCGAGTGAGACAAAGTCTGTAAGGAGCTTGCTCTCTCCTCTTCTTTCTCCTCTTCTTCTTTCTCTTCTTCCTCTTTTTTGTCCTCCGTTATCATTTTGTGTGTGCGGGTGAGCTAGGGGGTGAGTAAAGAAGAGAGCTAGGGTATATGACGGGGCTGGGCTCTGAGCCTTGAGATCAGGCCCTCACTCATCCTCACTTGCCCTTGCTCAGAGGAAAAATGCAAATAAAAAAAAGCTTTCTTTTGTTTCATTCTTTCTTCTTTTTCTTTTTTATGAAAACGCACCATTTGTGGTTGTTTTCTTCATGAGTTTGCTCCAAAGGGGCATGCATGCAGTTTGAAGGTTTTATGGACCGTAGGGATAGAACTGGACTACGGTGTAGCACGTAAACGGTGCCAAACATATTCAAACACTATAAGCATACAGAAAAAGCATTGGAGAGGTGAAAAACGTTGTTTAAGTTGAGAAAAGAGACCTAGAAAGAGACCGAAGTCATGAGACAGTCAGAGACATAGAGTCTTTAATTATAAAATTTTTATTTTTGCTTTTTATCGCCTTTTCACTGATATTTCTAGCGACATTTAAAGTTGTTTTGCATAGTAAAAACTAGTGTAACAAATCTATATCATAATAAGCTTTTAAGCTTTGAATGAGACGCTTTTTGGCCGTTAGAAACACTAGAAATCAACCCTAGAAACATAGCTTTCATAGGGTAAACGGTACACCTTATTTTGCACCTGATTTAAGGTATAAACCTGTTTTTGCACCAGCACCTTATGCACCTTTTCTCAGCCTTATGCCGCACATAGAAAAAAAAAAAGAAAAAAAAAGTTGGGAACTTGGGAATGCCTAATTTTTTTTTTATTTTTTTTTCAAGTGCCTCCAAAAGGAAAAGAATCACTTTCGACTCTGAAACTTATTTTCCCATACAAAATATGAACCTAACTTTTGATATTAAAAAAAAAAAAGTTGAGGACGCCTAATTTTTGTTTTTCTTTTTTTTATGTGTGGCGCCTAGGCTCCGATACATGCAGTCAACAACTCGATCATGTTGAATGGAACACTAGACTTAGCACTAGACACTGGCAGAATAGTCAGTGTCACTAATAGTGTAATACTGTTATAACTAATAAATCGGTATAGCATATAAACTTACGGGTCGCACGGACGTGGGCGGGCGGGATATGAGAGGGGTCTTAATCAAACGGTAAGACCCCATACGAAGCTAAAAACGTGCAGTATGGCCTTATCTGGCGGCCCCGGTGGCCCCAGAGGCCCGCGACCTACCAAAATGATCGTCAGGACCCCGGCATTTCAAATCTGGCAAAATTTTGACCGCAACTTTCCGGGGTCACCCTCAAAATCACCAAAATGTCTGAAAAAACCTCAGAAAGCTCACAGATGTCTGTAGAGGGCCAAGTTCGTTCCCTCTTGCCTTGCTTTCCTTCTTGTTGTCCAGAGCAGTATGGGTGGTAAAAGTCGCACCATTCCCCTCCTTTAAGACCAGACAGCTTATGTCTGTGTCAGGGTGAAGTCTTGTTGCACCGCTGGTCTGCTTGGATGGGTTTGGCAGTTGATACTGCGAACAGTCAGGAATTGCCCCTTCTGGCCTCCTGAGCAACATTCTTTCTTTTCGCCAGGAAGTCATGAAAGTCGTCCCCGTCAATTTTGCTGAAGGCTTTAGGTCTGTTGTCATCCTCTGAGAGCAGTGGGATCGGTTTCCGGTGCGTCTGCTGATTTTGGGAGGGTGAGATTCTGTTGTTACTTTGTTGTGGTGAAATGACGTCTCTGGAGCATTAATCGACTTCCACTTCCCCTGGTAGGTCGTTTTGTCTTGCTCATTCCCTCTAGACATGATCGTATGCGTGTTAGGCAGTACCTTTGTACGCTGAATGCAGGTTGGAGGCACTCAAGAAAGAGAAAGGTCTTCCGGCGATTTCATATAGGCTGCCCCCTGGAGTGTATCTTTCTGTTCCTGGGCAGACTTGTCACTTAAAGTCCACAGTGCACCAACCATTCGTTATCTCCTGTTGGAACTAAGTTACCTGTGTGTCGGTATACATTTTATCATCATTGATGCATCACAGCCTTTTATTCACTTCTGAGTCCAGGGAGGCCTCTTTGGCCTCTTCAGGTGTCAGAGCTCAGACGTCCGTTCTTTGCACTCCCTGTGTGTGTTGGAGTCGTTTTTTCTGTACCAAGCAGCTAGAGAGAGTCTAGAGAGGCGAACTGACATCTCCTAGGTAAGTTGGATGGGGTTCAGAAGCGGGAAAAAAGGAAGGCAGGGCTCTTTTTTCCTTTCCCTATATGAGGCCAAAATCGTGCAGTGTGGGCGGCGGGGTCCGGTTTGATTGAGACCCCCCTCATGTCCCGCCCGCCCACGTCCGTGCGGTAAACTAGAGACTAGAGTAGCGCATATAGCATTCATCCTAATTCGCCCCTTTCTAAGATCAAAATTAAAGATTCCACGTTTGATTCAAATTAATTCAAATCTCTATATATCAACTAGATTACAATGATCATCATATAACATTTGCTTCTTTAGTATAGTCCTTACTTTACAATCGTTGATTATTATTATCTAAAGCTCTACTAGTAAGATCTCTTGTAGAGTTTACTCGAGAAATGATAATGTCACTTACATGCTTAAAGGTCCCCCCTCCCCCGGCCTTTTTTTTTTTTTTTTGTCACTCGATCGATCGCATGTAACGGATATATGAATTCGAACGATTTTTTTTTTTTTTGAACTAAAACTTCATTAAGTTTCTGACGCAGGCATAAATTTGATCACGGAAATTTGGAGGTCGAACACTCTCGTATATAAAGCATGGCACAAGTATGTATGTAATAACAAAGACTCAAAAAATGACAGCACAGCAACAGCGCATCCGGCCTGACACCAAGAATTTTTATTTGAAACTAAAAAAAGAATATCGCATACATGGCATTGCCTCGCGACTTGAGTTTTTTTCATCTCCGTAATTATTTTTTCGTAAACTTGAGTTTGATCGAGAAGCTGCTCGGCACATATTTGTAAGAATCTTTACGATGCGGTATATGAGTGCCTTTCTAGGCTTCTTACTCTCGATACTCTTCAGGAGTCTCTTGCGGAGTTGTCCTTTATTCACTCTCTTGGCGCTCTTGTCGTACTTCTCCGTGTTCTCCCCCTCCTTGACCATGTCCTCAATCTTGACGGATCGTAGGATATCTGAGAGAGGGAGTGAATTCACGAACTCTTCCTCAGTTTCCTCTTCTTCCATCACTCTCGGGACGGTGGAAGAAGGTGTTATGATCTCGGACATAGGCTCCTACAGGCCGGTGAGCTCCTTCAGTGTCAGCTTCATAGGCATGGTCTGGGGCTTCGTTGATGGGGCCTTGAGCCATTGTGAAGGAAGAGTCGGGTTGGGCCATGATGAAGTCTTGGAGTGCTTCGCAGTCAAGGGGGGGAAGTACACACATATACACACACACACACACACACACACACATACACACACACACACACGCATACATATACATACACACACACATATACACACACACACATATATATATATATATATATATACACACACTACGGGGCCGCACTGTGTGCAGCCTATGGTAATGCCCACTTGGTTCCTAGTATCAAAAATGATAAACAGATTCTGTCTAAAGGAAAATTGATTAAATAGAATATATTGTAATGTCTGAAAAGTCTATTGTGATATGTTTTAGCTTGGTTCTTAACCGGTTCTCATTAGTTCTCATGCAAAAAGTAGGTGTCCAGCGGTTTGGTTCCCAAGTTCCTAAAATGTGGTTCCTGACCACTCTGAACTAAGGCTACCACAGGAACCATGAAAGACCTAAATTAAGTATAGAAAGACTAAAATTGCTAGGAAATCAAACAGGAACCTTAGAATCTATGGAAGAACTCTGAAAAACTATAGTTGCACAAGTACACTGTACCACACTGTACTACTGTGTAACACTGTACTATACTATACTACTGTACTATAACATCTACACTGTCTAGTACACTGTACTGTACTACTGTACTAGACCTTAAAAAAAAATTTCTTCTATTTTTAGCGTCCTAGGGGGTCATTTAACCTACGTTAATGCTCTATGAACGTCTGTTGAGTTATGATATGGTGATGATGAATTATAGTGACTCAGAAAGGAGCCTCTCTGAACTCCAGTCCGATGCTCTTCAGGTATTCAATCGTCATCTCTCCATCTAGCTCATCATCAAATGTCTCGGCAGACTTGTCCAATGTAAGGTCACATTCTTGGAGTCCCAAAATCTGGGTCTTTCTCCTGTGGTGCCCGACGTTCCTCTGATGAACCCTTTGGAGGTGGAGGTTGGTGTGTGTGGTGACCAGCAAGTCCTGGTGCGGCTGGGTAAGACGGTTTCTCTTCTCAGAGTAAACCTTATCGTAGAGAGAGAACCCCCACTCACAGACCCCTGTTCCGTTGCACTTTAGACTCTTAGAAATATACAGAGGAAATCGCTAATGGTCTTAGTTTAAAAGTAAAGAAATTATTAAATTAGTTTAGTAAATAATAGGAATTAAATTATTGATCAGCTAATAAAAATAAAGACAGTACTTAGTCTAAAAGAAAGATAAAAAAATAATTTAAAAAAAATAGATTTATTTAGAAAGATTTAGTGAATAATTGTTTTTGGAAATAAAGAAGAAGTGAGATAAGAAAAAAAAATGAATTAAATACATTGATTATAATTATAAAGAAATAAATAAATATAGAATTGCAGGAACGGGATCCAAACGAGTTCAAGCTCAATTGGAGCACACCTAGGAAAATGCTAGATACAGTAAGTGTTGCAGGTAAAATCACAACTTGAGACCACTTGGAAAGATGATCAAGGCCGCTGGATCAGGCGTTAGACATATCCGGAAAATTGGACGCGTCTGGAAAATCGGACGCATCTGGAAAATCGGACGTGTCCGGAAAATCGGACGCGTCCGGAAAATCAGACGGGTCCAGAAAATCGGACGGACATATTTAACAGAAAAATCCGAAAAATCAGATTGAAACAAAAAAACAAAATTGAAGTGCGATTTGGAAATAAAGATTTCAAGCTCGTCGAAGGAGGCGGCTCTGAACTTAAAAAGATTCTCTCTGAACTTTAGATTCGATTCTTACTCTGAACTGAACTTCTGACTTGGAAGAATCTGAACCCGGTCTAAAATCGAACTCAGTCTTAAACCTTCTTGCACAAACAACTTCAATCAATTAGCTCTCTGTGAGTGTTCCTTCTAGGCTCTTTGGCGCCCCGTTCTCTTCTAGCTTTACCTGGCTGCCTGGCTCAGACACGAAGTCCGACTAGCGCAGTTCACGTGGTGACTTGCCACAAGAGTCGAACACAACCTGCAAAGAGTGAAACTAGCTGGAGACCAATCGAGTCTCTCAGCACAGACACTTGGAAGATTTCTATCCAGGCAACTTTGGGAACTTTCTTCCTTGCCGGGAACCCCAACAAGAGACCGAGAGAGAAGCTCGTACTGTACGGGCGACCACTCTTCTTCAGAAACCGATACCAAAGAGTTCTCTTCATCCAACCACACCTGCAAGCGCTGGATCTAGCAGTTCCTTCTGTCACTCGCTAGAGACCCTTCAGAAACTTTAAGCACTTCTCCTATGTGTGGGCAGCTGTCGCTCCTTTGGACCCTGCTGTCTCCGGACTTCCTTCTCTGCCTTCTCAACTCCATCCACATCGGCACGCTTTCACGCCCAGCTTCTGGTACGCTCTGACGCCTTCATCAACCACAAACTTTAAGAGCCCTTCGAGTTGAAACGACCTTCACCTTTGACTTGGAGAAGAATCACAACAAAACCAGAGCAAACCGTGAAGCGCTGCAGAATTCTCGTTTTATTCTCCCTTCTGTCCTTTAAGAAGAAAACCGAAACAAAACTGGAGCAAACCGCGAAGCGCTGCCGAATTTTTGTTTTATTCTCCCTTCTGTCCTTTGAGAAGAAAACCGAAACAAAACCAGAATAAACCGTGAAGCGCTGCTAAATTTTCGTTTTCTGTCCTCTTTCATCCTTTGAGAGAACACCCAAAAAGACCAGAGCAAACCGCGAAGCGCTGCCCATTTTTTTTCCATTCTCAAACTTCCAGATTTAAAAAAACAAGTAACAACACAAACTCGTATCGCACCCAGTCAAGATCCTTCAGCAACAACAAAACTTACCTGGAAGACCTCACCTCAACTTTGACCAGATTCCCCCACCGATCAGAGAAGCCCTCAGATTCGTTCTCCTCAGAGACCCACCCCGATTACTGCGAACAGGAAGAGTACAACAAGCACGAACCCTGACAGAAGAGACTCTCCAAAGGAACTTGGACTTTGCGACTGACCCAGAAAACTTGAGCACTTTCTTGCTCGATCAGTACACCTACTGTGTTCATGCACACCACCGTCAGTCATCGAGAACCCTCCAGGCACTAAGTCTAGATACACTTCCCCAGCAAAAGTTCGTGTGCAAATTGCATCTCCTGCTGCCTCCATATCTCTTCGCTTCTGACAGATACATTCCCCTAGAGACCCCTTTCCAGAAATAAAAACAGTCACAGACCGACCGAGGAACGCAAGACTTCCACCAGAAGCGCTCTGAAGACAACCTCCCACCCCAGACTGACCTGAATTACCACCGGACAGAATTTTCTCGTTCTTCAAACGACAGTCTGCAAGCAGCGTTGGAAGCACCCTTATTTACAGAGACCCATCGGATAGACTGATCCTTGATACCAGAGAAAGGGCGCAGGTGATTG